>BJBW01001283.1:108993-411293 GCA_004320125.1 Scolopax mira | reverse complement strand
TTTGGAAGTTGTTTTACAATCCCCTTTAAAAAAAGTTATCACAATTCATTAGGATTATGACTTACTAGGTGAAACTAACACAGATCTCTCTACAATAGTTTTTTGAAATATGGCAATGAGCAGCATTTTGTTTCAGAAAGGTGCCTTTCTGTTGTCTTCAGTAATTACACTCTGGTTGAACTGAGTTCTATTTGTTTGGGTTTTCTGTTTGGTGCCACATAATCCAGTGAAACCTGCGCAGCAAAACGTGCAAAGCCAACTGACAAAAGATAAACCTACTGTACATCCCAGAACTGGGCAATTCCCATGGGGGTCAATGTAAAAAATTCTTAGGAAAACAGATGTACAATTTCTATTGCCAAGCCAAACACTTATTTATAATTAAGAAGCAACAAATATAAATGCATATTTATTATCTTTAATGTATTTCCTTGCCTGTATGCTTTATTGCCTATGCATTAATGACTTGATTGAATCCTATTCTTCATGCGCTACCCTCTCCCCTGTACCTCTACCACATTATTTTTGTATTTCTTTAGGGGTTTAGATCCCATCAAGTGACAGCAACGTGCATATAACATGAACACTGATAATTTCAGCTGCAAGACTCTACTGGCATGAATGCACTACAAAACTGACTTTTAGAACTCTAAATAAGATGCCTAAAGTAATTTTAAATAACTCACACTTGTACTGTTTAAAAGATCTGAGGATCTTTTTATTTTTTCTAAGGGGATTTTAAAGATCTGACATTTCAAGAATTCAGAATACAAGCATTTTTCATGGAAATACTGAATTTCATTAGAGATTATTAGAACAATTGAAAGGTCTTGCAATACAAAAGCAATTCACCTGCTCTGTTCAAATGAAGAACACTTGTGTACAGTTTAATAAAAAGCATCTCTCATAAAGACTATGTTCTACATGTTGTGGGAATTCTGTCACCATAGACAACCTAGATTAACTGTAATAAACAGAAATTGTCACTAAAGCTCTCAGCTTATGCCATCTAATATTGTGTGAATAAATTTAATTTTCTAATATTATGAAACAGCCAAGACTATAATAAATCATCTACCTAAGTCCTTTGAGAATTTTTGCATAATTTACCAAAACAAATTGATTTTAGCAGAAAAGCTACTAATTTATATGGGGAGGAATGGTTTTCTTAGTGTGATGAATTTAATTTCAATTTCCCTGTTTGCATGAATTCACTCCAGCAATTCATCAATGCTAGAATTAAACTACAACCATGTTTTAGTTGAGCAGGCACATAACTTACACCTGAAGGACAATAAACTGTCTTTAAAATGTAAGATGGGAAATTTGCGAAAGATACCCAGTGAAAATCATTGGAAAGGCCTCACTACCTATAAAAATACAAACAATAAGATGCTGCATAACAGTATTAAACATTTTGAGAATTTTATCCATAGACTGTCAACTTTACGTTTCTGAAGTCTGATCTTTCTAATAATTCGTAAGTTTTTCTTCAATAATAGGATACTTTCCCATGAAAAAAACAGGAGTTGAAAAGAGAATTCATAAATGAATAGGTTTAGATTAGAACAGAATGAGGTCTCTCTTCAAATATTTGAAATGAGTCATACATCCAAATGCTTAGAACATACATGATATGGGAATAAATTATCATCTGCAGTCAGTTCCAGCTGGTTCAACTTGTACTGAAAAGTAAAATAATATTACTGTCAAACCAAATGCAAAAGGAAGGAATTTGTAGGTTTATGTCTATAGTCCAGAATCAGATAATCCAGTGGCTACTGTGAATCCAAAGGGGGTGAATTTTAAGATCTGGAAATCAGTGCAAGAATGCACTTTTCCTAACTGTTCTCTATAGTGACTACTGCAATCAAGTAGGTGGCTCATCCCCAGTCAGCATCGTTCAAAGATGCTACCCTTCCGACATGATGGATGATGAGAAAACTATTCACAATTGGGTTCTGGTTAGTTCATTCCATTTTTCAATCACATATTAGATCTGTGTTCTCTGCCTCAAACCACAGCTGACCCACTATAGTAATTTTTAATTGTGACTTTCTAAAATATTGAGGTTTACGTGATCTGTGAATGTGCCTTTCTCCAAAGTTCTTGAAGCTTTACTCAATTTCAGAGAAATCTGACAAGAGAAACAGACGACTCAGACTTTTGGTGCTAAAACTTCAGTGAAGATAGGAAAGAAGAAAGAGCACCATCAGTGCAGCTACTGATGAAAAAAATCAATACAAGAATATAACAGAAAATATAGTTAAGCACTAAAATGTTCGGTCAAGAAAGACTTAAAAGACACACATGCCTTTTCAGAGATCAAAATCAAATAAAAAACTTTGAGAATATGTAGGAATCCAGGGCAGAAAGCACAGTGGCTAAAAATGGACCTGTTCTTTCCTACCTCTTGGTCAGGTGACGGTATCAGATCCATTCTTCTCTGACAAACACATCTGTAGGAAACTAAATGGCAAAGGAAGTTGCCTTGTTTGCCTGCTGAGCTGAAGACAGTTGCATTTTAAGCCACGTGGGTTCTCAATGCTTCTGCCCGTGGTTATTCCAGGAAAATCACTCTGCAAAAGAGGAAGAGAGATGCAAAAATCCACAAGAATGGAAGCAGGGTCACCCATACAGACTGGTTACTTTTCAGGGTTTCACCTCCCTTCGTCCTCAGTTGTCCAGTAAGATAAGAAGCAGAATACTCCTCTGTCATGATCAAGAACTGATTTATCAGAAGGCCACTCACCTAGTTATGTATAAATTTATGCTTATGAAATTACAAAAATGCTAGAATTGTTAACTAAATAATGATAAGGTTTATAACGCAAGCTTTTCTCTACCATATACACTCTAATTGAAAGGAAAGCTGTCACTCACTCTCTTTAGCACACAATATGGAAATGAATTTCAAAGAAAGTAACTTGCTTCTCAGAGGGAAAAGGACACTGAAGATATTTATGGATTATCTGATTAGTTCCCTTCAGCAGCATGGAAGAGGATGACACTGTAACAGTCTGTATTTACTAAATACTGAACCGGTAAAGAATCTATCATTCGCATATTCTTCTCAAAAGCACCAGATGCATGCTCTTAAATAAAATTATAAATGGCTCTGACAAGACTTCATTCTTTTAATGAAAAAAGGAAGCATATTATATGGTACAGACTGTGCCTGTACTTCACTTTCCAGACTTTTATATGCTCAAAACTCCACAAACATTCTCAATTACAATAAGAAGAAGGAAGCTGAAACCTCATTTGAAAATGCACTTGTTTGCTTCTGGAGTCTATGTACATTCACCAGCACTTGATTTCCATATGTTATGTATAATTATCCTAAAAAAAAGTATTCTAAGTAGAAGTAAATACTAAAGACAACAGAGTAATTTTTACCTCCAACCACCCACTCAGCCTTGCAAGATTCCTATCTCTGCACTGCACACATTGGTTGAAATCTACTACTTCATAGGAAATTCTTTTTATAGACTGTAATAGCACCAAGAGCAAAGTTGGGTGCTTCCCTTGATTTTTTTTAACCAGTTGAGGGGACATTTTCTGGCCATCTAGATGGTAAGCTTTACTGAGGTCAAATTTTTCTTCTTTGCTTAGGGCAAATAGGGCAAAAAACACCTAGGTGCTTCTTTAATACACCAGAAATAATTGTTAATTAGAGACAGACTGTTAACTCTCCTAAGAATATACACCATACTTCCCAAATAAACCATTCTGACTACTTTCCTTCTTTATATTTTATTTTCTCTTGGTATTCCCAGCATCCTGTTATGGTGGTTGAGGCACCATCCCTGGAGGTGTTCTAAAGACAGGCTGACGTGGTGCTGGGAGACATGGTTTAATAATGGTGTTGCATTTTGTTTGTTGTGTGGGTGTTTATTTTTTGTCAGAGTTAAGTTGATGGTTGGACAAGATAATCTTGAAGGTCCCTTCAAACCTAGAAGATTCTATGATTCTGTTTACCATCTTATTATATCACTATCAGCTTTTTTGCCATTTTTGTTGCTTTGTTCATTCTGACTCTTAAGATCACATCTTCCTTCCTATACAGACACTTCTAAAATACTTATTTCTGTTGCACTTTCATGACTACTTCAAACATAAACCCTAGTACACTAGAAGGCATGAATGTCCTGAACACAGTGTAATGCTTTCACTGTACTTTAGTCCATTTCCTGTATTTTCTTCCAAGAATAAATACTTCAAAAATGAGAGGCAGAGGGAAGAGAAAGAAGAAAGAATAGAGAAATTATTTTGTTAAGGAAGCTCAACACGATCTCAAGAGCCTTCCAGAATACAATCCCTTTAAAACCAACAGTTTATGTCATTGATTATGCAGGCTGTGTCTTCCCTTTACTGCTTTCCTACCACAGAGAGATTTGGAACTACATGGCATGTGTGGTGGAAATGTCCAGGAAGCACAAAACCCTTACAAGGAATCAAGCTGTCCATTAATTAGAAAAGCAACTCCCTAATTCCTCAAGTCTGAGTAAGTAGAGGCAAAACTCAGTACAACAGGGTTAAATGGCAACAAACTATAAACTCTATGTACACTGTCTTGTTTTGACAACTCCATAAACTTACAACAAAGTTAAAGCAATAGAACAATGGAGAGTTTGAGTGGGGTATTTTTTTATTATTTCAGTTCACTGCAGAATAAAGGTGGGTCTATTGGAACATATAATTTCCTCCCCGCTGCGTAGTAGTTCACACCCCTTCATGACATATTAAGCACACGTCACCAACAAAGACTGCTTGCAGTCTCAACAGCAACACACACAAAACAGCACTTGAAATCTGTTTGTTTTATGGGAAAATGCTTAAGACTGAAGTAAAATTTTCCAAATCATGAACTGTTAACTTTAACAGTCATGTTCTTTGCTACATCTTGAGTGCCTGCTAAATGGATGTATTATTGCTACAGCTTTCATCACCAGCTCCTGCAGTAATCCTTCTGTTTAATGATCCTGATTTAAAAATCGTTACAGTTAACAACTACTGATATTTTACTTTCAGCATTTTGGCATTCAGAACTGCTTAAATGAAACAGTTCAATCTTCTAAGTGACAATAATAGTTCTCATTATACCAACCTGCAGGACTTCCATTCTGCTACATTTTGATATATTATAGCCTACTCTGTTATAATCATTAGCATAGTATTAAAAATACAGTTAATCTTTGTCAGAAAGCTCATCAAAAATCGAATTTTTTGTTTGGAAATGTAGCTGTTTCTTCCTGGGAATCTCTCTTCTTCCCATGTTGGACATGGGCTACACTGTAACTTGCAGTCTCACTTGATCATTCCATTATTGCAATTACGTACAACAGCATATTAAAATCACCAATTGCCAGACTAATTAATGAGTACTATACTCCACACTGTCTTTTCGGAAGCTCTGGGCAGCCTCTCAAATTAGTTCTTTAAAGAATGCTTGATAGCACTGTAACATTTAGAAGTCGAAACCTCAGTGGTTTCTATGTTTCTAAGAAGTGATTAATTTTGCCTCTGTTTACCACACATTGATACAAAAGGTGATGCCCCTGTCATTACTGAGAGATTTTAAACTGTCAAGGTGGAGAATGAGGGATTAGATATTTCTGTTTCTATTCTTGTTACAGTAACAGATACCACTTCTGGAAAAGAACTGTCAAAATAGCAGTAATACAGGAAAATACTCAGAATGTTCATTCCTACACACTTAGATAAGATCATTCAATATTGCTAAGGAGGCAGAAAATTTCCAGTAGACACTCTTTTGCGTATATGCACTAGGTGGGAAAAATCAGAACCACACACATTAAAACATCAATCATCCCAATAGCTGGGAAAAGTCACTTCACCCTTACAGGTAAATATTATAAACAGTCCTCTACCTATAAAACAGAAGTCTGGAAGCTGCTTTTCAACTGCTCTTATGCCTTAAGATCAGATCATAACTCCAGATTTCCACAATCTACTTCACCTTTTGCATAGGTGTCAATACCAGCTGCCAATACTATGCTCATTTCTGGCTACTGAAGCTTTAGGGTGCTTTCTGACTGACGGTTTAAATGATCCAGAAGTCAGCTCACATCCTCCTGTGGTCAGGAACCTGGCTGACACATGCACTCACTGAGCTTTTGCACTGTTTCAAATCTAAAATCAATTATTAGATTGGGGTTTTAGAAGTGTGCAGCACTGCTCAAAAGCCCTTAATAAGAAAATCCTAAAAGCAATTTTTGACACAAGAAAACTGGAATCAGATACACATGTAAAAGCTGCCCAATTGTGCCAGGGATTTTCTCCACTAGTGGCATCCACAGTGGCCGATGACCTTACACCACACATGGTAAGAGAACAAAAAGACTGACAGTATTGGATGTAGCAAAATACCAAAATCACAGGTTTCATCTCAGCTGCCAGGAACTGCTTCCAGAAGCCAGAGTCACACATAGGAGAGTGGTTCAGCACACCTCATGAAGCATAGATGGCTGCAACTCTCCATCAGTCGGTGCAAATGCCGTCCCTGATTTCCGGAGTAATTCATACGACAGGAAGATCAGGAAAATAAAGGATCTGAGACTGAGGAAAGAAAGATCAGACACTTTTCCTTTTCAACACATCTGTGAGGCAAAGTGCCAACTTGACCGAAAATTAGCACAGAGCTGAGCATACTAGAAAACAGATTGGCACTTACAGTTCCTGTACACGTAGCAACAAGTTTAGTGCTTGTAATTTAGTACGGAGTAAGAAGCATAAAAGCAGCTGTTAAAGCTTTGCAATTTCAATCTTCTGTCTTGAGAATCAGATAGGATCTGGTGAGCAAGGGAAACAGAATTTGGGCTGTCTTGGCTTAAAAGATCAGAAAGGTAATGGCAGGAAAATGAAGGTTAAACCTTTAACTGAAAAAAAGCAAAATCTTGTAATAATCCTTTAACAAAGTCAGCAGAGTTGTGAAAGGAACCGGCAACGTTGCAGTAACTATGAGAACAGATTCCTGGCTATTGAATTCTGGATTGTGGGTTTGTTTTTATTTATTTGTGAATTTCTGAAGCTTAGTTTTCTGAGCATATCAATAGACCTTATCTTGGGTTTAAATAACACAAAATTCAAAAGAGCAATGCCACTGAAAGGGATGATATTAAACAGCCTTCAGTAATACAAGGGAAATAAACAACAAAACACTGTCTGTTAAATAATCCTGCCACAGAACTGAGGTAATGGTCTTGACAAGGAAGCTCACTTCTTAAAATTTCTTTTGCAAGCCAAACTAGAGCACTGGGAACTAAAATGACCAACCTTGTCTGCTTTTCCTAAATAAAGAATATTATTTTTATTCGCTATATAGATAATCAAAACCGATTCCCGCTTCTGAAGGCTTGATTACTCAGGAGAGAGTTCATTCTCTGTAGTTTTAAGGTGATGTTGAACCCTCATGCAGCTAAAAAGGGCTCTTCCTACCATGAGCACAGTTCTGCTCCTTCACTTTTCTCTATCCACAAACCCCATCTTTGGGCAGCAGATACACCTTCTGCAGGCGGCCATGGGAAGCTGAGTAAATACAATTGGTTTTAACACTGACTGCGATAGAATACCTGGAGCTAACTTTTCAGGGAAATAGGTATTTTTCCATCTCTTCAAGAACAAAGAGGACACCATACAGAAATTCAGCCATGTATAAATTTATAAGATCAAGATAGTCATTAGAATAAGCATATGACAAATTAAAAGAGGTAATTTCAGCCAAGAAGGGCCTGCTAATCCATAAAATATACATCTGAACAGTCTGCCCGAGTCTGAACGTCAGTAGTTTCCTTTAATGACTCAATGGACACAAAATTTAAATCCAACAGTTACCAGATAATTAAGACTTGTGAGTACCAAAGCATACAAGTAATTTTGATGTCCAGAACCAAAATAGCATCTTTCCAGAAAATAACTCAAAAATTTCCACTAATTTAACATGAATATGGTGGTGTTGTCTATTTTGGGAAATCTCTTTTTTGTGTGTGTTTTCTTTTTTGTTGTTGTTTTTTAACAACAAACACCAACTTTAAAAACCTGGTTACTGTGTTCACATTCCCAGTTACATACATCATCTGTTCAAAAGGCAGGCAGAACAGCACATGCTGGGTTTGGATTTCAGTCAAACCCAAAGATTCACTTAATACTTCCTATGCTTGTTTGGTAGTTGTACCTACTAGACTTTCAGGACTGGAAAGAAATGAACAAGGAGAAAATATCTGTTACAGTAAAACAAGGAGTACATACTTGATGAAAATCAGTAATTACTAGGACATCCTAAGTAAGCATTTCAGCATATTCTAAAAACAAAATTCTATTAGGTCCCACACAGATTGTCTATCCAGACTATGTTACGTTTCCAATTAAGACATAAAGCATGCAGGTTAATTGCATAAGCAAGCACTGCAAGGCTTTGCACATAATCCCATAATGTACTGAATGCCTCAGTAAACAAAAAAAGCATTTCTTTTCTTTTTCTACCAATAGCATTTTTCCAAACTAGTACTCCTTCTTCACAGTTTTTCACTGACTCAGTAAATACATTGATATTTGGCACATCAGATTCTAAGAGTACTGTTAGTCTCCTCTTCTGACCTCTCAGGACCACAGCACCACTTGGACACAAGGCTTCACAGCTCAGACCACTTCCAGAGAGATAAAGGTGGTTTCTCAGAGTACCCTGACCTGAAGAGCCATAAAAAGTCAGGCTCCAGTACCTTTATATGCTAAAACTTTGCTATGCCTTTAGCAAGCAGAAGGAAACTTATGGTGTATATGCTTTTTCTAAAAGTAGGGTAGGAAAAAAAGTAACATCTAAAACCAGTTAAATATGCATATTTCTCCTTCATTCCCAGAACAAATAACAGGCTGCTTAGCTTTAAACACGTGCCCTTAAATTCTGACTTCAGGGGAACGTACACCTGAAATCCGAGTCCCACAGATGAAGAGCGAACAGAGATGAATGCAAGGCCAAGAGCCTGCATTGTGTTCACCCTTTCTGGATTCTCTCTTATGCATTTGTTGACTAAAGAAGACATTAATTACTTCACTTGTAGGATTTTTGATAGTGCCTGAATTTCACAGAGGCAAATATTTAAGAAAGAAAAAAACTCAGTGGGGAAAAAAAACCCAGATACTTATAGAAGCCAATGAAAAAAGTGGCATCAATATAAAAAAAAAAAAAAATTACAGTACTTTCTTAAAAACCAAACAACCCCCCCATATATCAGTCACATTTTGACAAAGAAAAGCAGTTAATACTTCCGAAATTGTCTTGTTTTTAAATGGGAATGTTTCAAAAAATAAAGACAATTAGAAAATGGAGCAAGAAATCCCTAATGATTGGGTATGTCAGAAAAATACTGATAGGCAATATATCATATTTGACCTCTATAAACTCTGATCAAAATTTAAATTGTCCTCTGTAGAAATGATTATATTGTAATTATTTTCTCAAAAGGTTCATGATTATTAAAATAGCATAGGATTCATCGCTGATATTCCCAGAACAACAATGATTGCATCAGAATAATAATCATCTTGCTAGAAACAGCAGTACAATAGAGACTTTCTACCAAATCTAAAGAATTTTAAAATGTCTGTGTCTGCTGCTGAAAAATTTTACCTGCACAGCATGGAAGATCACACAGCTATGTAAATTGCTACATCTAAGAATTTTAATGAGGAAAAGTCTCAGATTAGTACTCCTCACTTCGATAGTTATAGAAATGATAATAAAACTAGTTTAAAAAAAAAAAAACACAGAATAGTTTGAAAGCCTGTTACAGTCTCAAACCCCATGCATAGACATGAGAACATTTCACACAGAAGGAAGCTTTCCTTTTTATACCACCACTGCTTTATTTTCTCATATGTAGTTCTAATTCTCTAGCTTTGAAAACACACACTATTCTACGAAGAACAAAACCAGCAAAATTGCAACTGTTTAATGTAGAGAAGATCTGGAAAAAAACTCTCCGACAAGAATTTCTTGTGATTCACCTAATTGGGATTTGGAGTGCTTAATCCCATTCCTACAGCTATGGTATTCCTATCAGCTGTGTTCTCAACTTCAGTTGTTTCAACGAATGCAGAGCATTCTTAGTAGCCACCATATAAAGCCTCTTGCAGCTCCGCTCTCTCAGAACAAAAAGCGTCTCTTAGCTCTCAGCAAAACTCTGTTGTGTACAGAAAAGCATTTAACTCTGAACAATGAAATCCACAGGAAGACAGGTTTTCTCTTTAGTTATTTGCCTTCCTCTGTTCCAGTCTTTCTGTGTGGTGTTATTTTTGATACTATTCTTAGGTTCGGGCCAGAGGAACGTATGACTTTGGCTCATTTCTAACCACGTAACAGAAATTGCATGCTAGTGGGCGTGAATTGAAGGGAGCAGTACAGGGAGCCTTACCCACTCTGATGTGAATGACCATTTGACCTCCGATTTATGCTGCGAGTAGCACGAACATTAATGCCCTTTTCAGATAATACATTAGTCTTATTTTCGTATTATGATTTCATAAATCTTTGGAATAGCTTTTCTGAAGATGAATGACTATGCAGCTTCTGTTGAGAAATTAATAGGAAGTTTGCAAACCACAGCCAATGGAAACATCATCAACCCACATATCAGCTCAGCAATGTTTTTACTAAAATTGTCTGCAGCTGGGTGATTTGAGTGCAATTTATTTTCAAAGGCCATCATTTCAGGCAGTTTCAGACGGCTTTTTATGGACATTAGTGGCATTGCCCTGCATTAACCATAGGTATTATATTTACTTTTTTTATTTCCGTGCTGCTATTCATCTGTAGGAAAGTACCTACTGCAAGTGTTAACACAGAAGAATGCTCAGAGGACTGGATAAAGCTGGAAGGGACCTCTGGAGATAAGTCTAATCCACACCACCCTGCCCAATGCAGGGTCAGACATAGGACGTTACTCCATCTAAGTCAGGTTTTTCAGTATCTCCACGCATGGAGAACCCACAATCTCTTTGGACAAGCTGTTCAGGGTTTGACTAGCCTCACAGTGAAAAGGTTTATTATTATGTTAAAATGGAATTTTCCGCATTTCAAATTGTTGAAGTTACCTCTTCTCCTTTCAGTATGTACCACTGAGAAGAGTCCGAGGGAGAAAAAGGGAAGAACAAAAGTGAAAAAACTCATGGGACAAAATAAAGACAAGAAAACCACTTACCCACCACTGTTACAAGCAAATCAAACTCAACTTGGGGAATTTACCTTATTGCCAATTAGAATAAATAATTAGTGATTACAGTATTTAGAAACAAAGAAAGAAAAGCCTTTAAAACCTGTTCTCCTCTTTTCCCAGACTCATCATCACTCCAGGCACCTCTCCTCCCCTTGGTACTGCCCAGGTCCCCCTTCAGTGAGGAAATGTACAGCCCAGGGGGCTGGGGTCCAGCAGCTGTTTCTCAGCTGCTCCTCACTTCCCCATAGTTATGAAAAATATAAGATTCTAAAGTCTAAGAGCTGGTTGTGAATTACTACAGAACACATCATGGCTGCCCCAATTAAAGCATCTGACTCATGTCTTGTAAAGCACTTAAGGTGCTTCAAGTTTATAAACCCCACCTGAAGCCAGCATGCTTCTCTAGCAGAGGAAATAGTAAGATGACAGCTGATAGAGATACTGGGGCTTAAGGTGTTGGAACAGGCAACGGTATCACTAGCTTTAAAATATTTATCCTTTCGTATTTAAAAATTAAGAAAGTGCCTTAGTTTTGTCCTTTCCTCCTCCTTTTTGCTGGAGGCTGACCAACATTGCTAATACCTTCATTTTTTGGAGAAGCAAGTTCTCCAACTCAGTCATAATGCTTCTATTCCAAGTTGACTGATAAGAAAAGAAGAAATCACTTAAGAATTTTAGCTTTAATTTCCATTTTCAGCCTCCCTTCATAAACCCTTTCCTCCTCATGCAAAAACAACTATGATCTTGATGGGTAAGGAAAGGAATATGCACTTCATATTACAAAAGCAGCCTGGAAAAGCTTTGTGATTGACAAAATCCTAAGGTGCTCGAGAAAATTATTTTCCATAAATCTTCTGGTAAGTCTCAACTTAAGTTTGCTGTGCAGAAGTGCAATAGCCCAGCGTTACTGGAAGCCACATGGCAAGAGCAATGATTACCATCCCACTGTTTTACACAATCCGCAAAGAAAGCAGAATCTTTCTGTCTGAAACCCTAAACATTTCACATAATGAATCAAAGTTCAAATGCAAGTACGCATTTTAAAGAAGTGAAAAAAAGCACTAGTCTGGCATATGACACTAAAACTTTGAATTTCAGCATTTTTTCAAAGGGTTCGTTCACATGTGTAACAGGAAATAATTGTGGGCATATTTAGGGAGCATTTATGGTAAGCATCATCACTTCTCTTCTCTGTATCGTCACAATATTCATCACAATGAGTTTTAGCCTAGACAGTTTCTTCTCATGATAAAAATTTATATTCATAAAATAATTTAGTTTCACACTTGAGAATTCTGAATTTGCATTATATTTCATTTGCATTAAATAACAGTTTTAGTGACTTTAAAAAGTAAACAACTCTACCTATTTTCTGCATACACACCTCTTATAAAAGGATTTGAGTACTTAGGTAGCTATCATTTATATCTGCTGCCATATTAGATTTCAGTGTAATTTATCAGGCTTCACTAAAGGATCTCTGCAGAATCTTGATTAAACAAACATTAAACTACTAGATTCATCAGAGCTTTCATAATATTTCCACAGAATATCTGTCTAAATTAGGGCTGGTTTCCATTAAGATACCTTCATGTTCAAGCACAACAGACATATAAGTAGAATGACCAGAATACTTGACTGCTTTTTCTCTGTGTTTATACACACTCCTGCTGACTGGATTAGAAGCAGCATTAAGGAAGATGTAGATTAATTCAAAGACATGTAAAGTCATAGGAAAATACATTAATATAAAACCCATGCAGTTACCACGCAATCTGTTCTTCTACTTATCCATTAATACAGATTTATTGTGTCTTTACACAAATGAGTGCAAGTGAGATTGACACTAAAGGCTCAGACCAAAGACTCCTGACATCAACAGGAAATGCAAGGAACTTCAAAGAGCTTTGCACCAGGCTTTATATCATCTGTAAGACAAACCTACCATAAAAAAGATATTCAGCATCAGATCTGCTAATTTAAACTCCAACTATTATCCTTCAAACCAGCATTTATGATGAAAGCGAATCTTTATTTTAAACTGAACCCTACAACAGACTCTTCACAGGAGGGCTAATGATCTCTGCCTATTCAGAGCTCTCAGCCAGGGCTGATGTCTGGAGTCCCAAAGACCACTGTGAAACACTGAAGGCATTAGGGAGGCCATGAATCAAGTTACTGCCCATTCCCATGGGGAAGAAACATACCTTGGTGACTGAGTAAACATCCTCCAGAATTAGGGTACTTTTGGCAATTTTAGATGTACAGGAGGAAACAAAAATTTCTATCAGTCAATACCTTAATTCTTTGAACTAGTTTCCATTTAAGAAGCTTAATGCCCAAATTAAGCCTTTTTATTAGACCAAAGACAGTCTTTTGTAAATCCTCTGGCAAAAGGACATGTTTATAGCCCTGTTTAAAGCAGAATAGCACTTAGAGTTGTAATTCGTCCTCTCCTTAGCGATCCAGGGCAGTATGAAATGTTGCTGGCAAATAAATTATGACAGCCATTGCTGTGCAGATATTCTGTCATCCACAGATTTACCACAACTTTTGAAGCACATTCAGTACTGGGTGCTCTTTCTACTGACCTAAAGCAAAGGACAGGCTTTTCTTACTATTTCTAATATTTATACAGGTTGAGATCTCAGTACAGCCCTACAAGTGTTTGGCTCTGCTCTATTCATATGCATGTTTGGAGATGGTTCTTTAGAGAATGTTGCTCTGCCCTCCTTTCCATTTAATTGCACTGCTGCAGTGTGTCAAACAAACTGAATTTGGGCTATGAATAGAAAGCACATGGCTGGGATATGCAGCTAATGATGTCATTACCTTGAATGACTTCTTATTTTATTCTAGGGAAAAAAAGTACAATATTTGTACGTAATTAATATGAATTATTTCACTGTGATTCCTTTCTGTTCATTCTGCAGTGTTGATTCTGCAATCGACCTGAAATACTTGAATTAACAGAATTCAAATAGTGTTCTCAGGGAAATTATGTAGGATAGTTTCCCAACCCTATGTGTAGGAACAAGACTGATAATATTTTGTCCAATTATTCTTCTAATAATGCATAAATCACCAAATTATCCAAGTGCTTTCCAAAAATCGGGTTATCAACAACACTCCCACATAACTCGGAACACCTGTGCTGCCTCAGGTAAAACACCTATTTTCTTTAATTGTTCGAATATCATAGCTCCAAATTGTTGTTTAGAAAAGAGTATAAAAAAAGACAAGTACTTGAAATATTCTCCCTCAGCAATTTACATTGAGCCGTTTCCTCAGCCACACACACTCTTCCACTTTGCAGTTCTTAACAGATTTCTTCTCAAAAAAAATTTTGAGTCACTCAAAACCCAAATAAATGCTTAGCTTCTGTGCATTCTGTAGCAAGGAGTTTCAGTGCTTAACAAAGTAAACATTAAAACTAGTATGATATTTTAAATGAGAATACAAGCACCGACTACAATTTTCAGCACTGTCCCCTCAGCTTGTCTGCATTCAGTCCATACTTGAAAAAGACAATTAATCCACTAATTTCTGATTGTTGAGGCTCTACAACTGCGCACGTATCAAAAAAGCTACTATTATTGTGCAAGCATTTGTAGGTTCAGTAGCAGGCAGAACATACAATCTTTAACTGTAACATAATATGTTGACTGAAGAAGGTGAATGATATCCAGGCTCACAATCTGGCCTTTTGTTTAACTAGAAATTCATCTGTTATACTCTGACTTGCCTCAAGATGGTAGCGGTATCTCACAAACCCTTCTCCCAGGTAAAACAGGCAACTGCAGGCTGAAGTCAGGCAAACACCTCATTTTGTCATCCTCAATACAGAACTGGAACCATTTCCAGCAGCTGTTCTAAAATATTTCAATCATGTTTCTTCTCTAATTTACAGTAACGTAAACAGAAAATAATAAGTTGTTCAGGGTGAATTATCATGGAAATAAGATTTAATGAACTAATCTTTCTGAACCTCTAACTTAGCTTTCCAGAGTGAACATCATTACAGGTGGGAAAATAATGGATTTTTCAGCTCTGGACCCAAACTCTCAAAACCACAGAGTGGCTTGGTTGACTTGAAGGAAGCAAGTCTTTTCCATTTGAAGGACAGTGAAATGGCAATTTCACATTTTCATTTGCAAGTACCCAAGTACAATATTGAATGCTGAGGGGTTTTTGAAAAATACTGTCATGGATTGATTATTGGTTGCTCTGATTTACAAACTTTTTTATGACTAACAAATCACATGCTATTAGAAAAATCATTTCACCACCAGAATCCTCCATCTCTCCTCCACTGCATGTTGCCTGAAATCTGTTGTTTAACAGAGCACACATTATCTCTATTATGTGCCTATTTCCTACTTTGTGAACTTATATCTTTTGGTGAAGATTTTGTCTGCTTGCGTCTCCTTTTGAATTTGAATTCTTAGTCATCAAGACTGTTATGCAAGTAGCCTCAGCTCAGCTGCACTTAATTTTTTTCTGAAGGACAGATGAAAGAGTATAATGGGTCCCGCGAGAAACACAAAAGGTTATTTTCTGTTGTGTAATGCGTGCCCCCCCCAAAAAAAAACCTTAAAATACTTCTTTGTTTAAAAGATTATTTAAGAGCTTTTGTTATTGCTGCATGCACTTCTTGCAATAGAAATTAATCTTTTCAGACCATGTATTCTTTAAATGGATTCATTCAGAAAGCATCCTCTGACTTGCCGCTGTAGTAAGCGGAACTAGCACTGAGCTGCCATGCTTTTGTTATTTGTCTGGAAGACTGTCCAGAGGACGGCATGGGGAGTCCTTTGTTATGTTACAAGGATACGGGTTCTTTCCATTCCTCTTCCTAAAGGAAAAATGCCTGGAGCCAAGCAAGCCCTTCTTTTATTGGGACTCCTTTTGGTGTAGGGTCTACTGGGAGCTACTCCCTCCATAACTGGTACAGACAAGCACATCACCCCTCCCTGCCCTGGGCAGGATTACTGTTCCAGAAAGAAATGACGACTTTGTAGGGGAAGACAATGGTCTAAGACTCAGGTAGATGGATAAAGCAGGACACTTATATCCTTAATTATGTTACTGGATCAGAGCACTTACGGAACTGATTGTTAACTCTAAGGCCTGCTATCAACAAACTACCAGAGAAGAACAAAAGATTGCAATTATTCCTCCTCAGTGATCATATTTAAGGTACCTGATGCTCTGATTAAGCTCAGGCTATTACCTCCTCTGTGTTTCTCCTCTAAAAGAAGGGGACAAATACCTTCTTCAGCAAAGCAGTTGAGACTACAGATTCTGAGCAAGACCCTACCGCCTTGTATGAAGCCTCGCACAACAAAGAATGTCAATTTTCCTACCTTCCTAATTTCTCTAATGGTAAAATCTATCAGCTTTGTCTTGACTGATTTGAATGCTATTCTGTCACATTAATTTCTAATCACTGCAATTGCATAGGTGCTTATACAATACTTCCTAGTTTTTAGTTCCACTCTGACCATCATGGGATTAAAAGTTTTGAGCATAGCACATATATATTTTTTGCTGTACTGTAAGGCCAGCACAATTTGCACCTGCTTATACGGCTGACCGAGCTAAGAAATCTACTCTCTGTTCTCTTACCTGGAAACCAAAGCTAACCATTCAGACGTGCAAAATAAAGTGTCCTCTGCAAGACAAATATAAAAAAATTTACTGAAGCTCTGCTCGCGCATCTCCCTAGAAATCCATCCTAGAAATTATTTTGCCCACCAGAAGCCTTAGTGTGAATTTCTTATGTCTGTAATTCCCCATTTCAGCCAAGTTAATAACAGCATTTCTCAACATTTTTTTTTATTTTAAACAAGGTGTGTAATTTCTAATCATCAGTTAATTTGCAGACAGCTTTGTATTTCAGTATTTAATATATATTTAATTTATTCAAGATTACAGAATTTCTGTGTATGTTTTCTTAAGGCAAGGAAGCGAATTTTGGTTACATGTACGCTTTCAATAGCCCTGCTCTAGCTGGGAATGCATTCTAAAGATTTTTATGCAATTAAAAAATATTTAAATTAATGTTATAGCCCAAATTTCTTTAACCTCATTAATAAAAATAGCAGTATTATTTGCACTTACAGCAGTGCAGCATTTTTGTAACATTTATTTTTAAACTGATCCAGCTCTCACTCTTCACCTTTGTATGTGTTGCATATTAATCATATTATTCTTGGCTCCATTTATAGCTTCATGAAAACTATACAACCTACTTTAGTATATTATGGTCTTTAACAAGTGAGACTGGGAATTGAGGAGTAATCAGTAATGGTTATCTGCCTTTCCTATTTAAAAACAATAATGATGTTCACTCATCCTGAACAAGGCCTTTAATTAATCATTGTAGTAATGCAACTGAAGTCCCAGTGTTACTATCACTGACACATAACAGTAATATAAACTCCTACTTAAACGTTTTTGTTCTATGAAATAAATCTTTACATCTATTCCAAATAATTTAGTAAAAGTAAAATACTGCCTCGTTATTCTTTTAATTACTAAATTTTCAAGCCTTGTTTCTATCATGTGATGTTCAACAGCTGTAATTTATTTAGAGACCATCTTTTCAAGCAGTGCATATATAAACATGTTTTTCTATATATTCAATATGTATCTTTTGCTTCTATACATATATTTAATTCTTAGCTTTACAAGCTAGTTCCTCTTTATAGAAAAGTTTTTCATTCAATTTTAAAACATATAGCTGAATTCCACAAAACATAGCTTAACCTTAGGGTTTGGTTTTTTTAAGATTACTGTTTCAAAGGGTACAGGCAGCACTACGAAACGATGTGCATTACCTCAAAGAGTAGTACCTCTACTGAAGTATAATGTTCACCTTCTATTGGAAACATTCATTTTTCTCCCACAAGCTAATAGCCTAATCAGATTAAAAGCTACCCAGTGCACAGTCTTTTTCCATGTGAATAATTCAAGTCAAATGCCTAATTAAATTCTTAAGGGAACCACATCGTTATTTATGATGATAACTTGGAGTTCCCATCCAAGTGGCCATGCACCCATCTCTTTCTACTGTCAGATTTAAGTATATCCCCCTAGGTTGGAAACACTGTAGAAGTAAAGACTATGCAGATGGATTCTCCAGAGAGCAAGAATCAACTGTACAGAAACTTAACAAACCACGGTTTCTAATGAAAAATAAAAGAAAGAAAATGTATTTCACCAGCAGCCTGAAATGTAAAGGGTTATGTTTAATTTTTCTGTACTATGCTTTATAGAGTCATACTCTGAAGGCAATGAATTACACAAAACCATTGGGTTTCTCTGACACCTATTTAACTGGACTCCACATAGGTTCTGTAAGGATTTGGTACTTTTTTTCCTCAAACCTTAAAATGTCTTTATCTACTGTTTCCCAAAAAAAAAAAAAAAGGTTTGGATACTATCAACTTTGCTTTCTTACACTGCATTCTGGTCATTCAGAAAGGACACAGACTACAGCGCTAAACTAAAGATCTTAAAACCAGCAATCTTTCCTTTTTTTTTTTTCTTTTTTTTTTTGGTATGTTCAACAGGTGACATGCAATTCCAGACAGGGACTATGCCCTGCATTCCATGCAATTGTAGACAAATCTCTCAACCTCTGAGCCTTCATTACCAATTTTACAACTGGGGATGATGACTTTTCCTTACCAAGATCATCAGGTCACAAACACAGGTATCAATCAGTGGTTGTTAGGCACCTTGGTAATACAGAAATCAAAGTAGTAAGTATTTGTCTAGGTAGGCAGAAACCTGCTATCAAGCTCTCTGCATGAAAATTGAATCTGACTTTTAATGAGGAAATTTGGATAGGTGGTCTGGTTTTGAACTTAAAAACACTGAGAAACACTTCCCAAGTATATTTTTGTCATTTTAATTAGAGACTTTTTTCATTTTTCCAAATCCCTTTCAACAATCCTCTAATATTTTTAGAGCCTTACCTTTTGAGGGGCAGGCACAAAGTGAGGCAGATACACTGAACAAGGGGATATCAAAGAATGAATTTCCCCTGTCGCTTTAACCACATGAAAGCTCTCCAAATGTATTCCCTTGCTCCTCTTAGTGGTTTGTATAATGAGATCAGTAGAAGTGAACACTAACATCTCCCCGTTCCATTTGCAGCTGCTAGTAGCTGAAGAATAACTGTGCTATGGTAATGATTCTATTTGAAAAGGGAATATTTGCTACTGCATTCTTTCTTCTTACCTGTTTTTTTTTAAAGTTCCGACAGCGTTCTCAGTTTTGGGGAGGAAAAGGAAGGGAAGAGAAGAGCATGAGAAAAAGGCACGATTCCTGCCTCAAGAATTTAAAATCTGAGGAGAGAAAAAGAAGATAGAACTACCTGGTGGTCTCAAGGGACAGGGAGAATTTTATGATGGGGCATGGAGCCTGTTGGTTTCTTATCAGTCAAACTTTATCTAGAGCTGTGATGTCCAAGATAATCAGAACTGGAATCAGTAAAGCTCTGCAAGAATGTAGGTTTACATACTGATTTGGCTGGGGCACAATGTAACATTGCTACCTTTTCTTGGATCTTCAGTTATTGCCTGGGGTAGTGCCTTGTGTTGAGTGCAGCTGTATGAATTTTTTAAGGCTTTAACAACCGTGAAAAGTTGCTCAGTGTTGTCTTACATAAAGGTCTCCAGGATAAAAATGAAAATGAAAAGACAGCACGCTTGCACATTAAGACAGGAAATGATGATCAGTGAGGGAAACAGAAATCCAAAACTGAGCACGTCTACACAGTAGTGAAAGGCAGAATCACAGCATTAGGTAAGAATGCATCACCGCCTTTTCCAGAAAAACCCCAATCTGTATAGCTTCAAGAACATGCCTTTTGGTACTTACACACTTACACAACACAGACAAACACCAAACCCCAGTATGTAAGAGAAAGGGGGTATATCACTATTTTTTAGGAAGACTGATCCTTGAATTAAGAGTCTACATTCATGCTGTTGCACAATACCTCCCCTCTCACTCAAATTAAAAAGCCAATCCCATGCCTCCTCCTGCTCCATCCTCCCTTATTCCTTAGCCTGCTCTTGCCATTCTCAGCCTGTAGGTTCTGACACGGGCTGAGTAACTGCAGGATCAGCAAGACACTACTTGCTCCGTTTTCAGACAGTGCTTTTTACGATAGCAAGAGATGGCACCTCCCATGTGTGGAGACCAACAGTACCTGGCTGATGCCTTGGGCGGAATATTCCATTTTGGAACAGCAGTTTACCTGCAACATTCCCTGACACTGTAACACTGAAACGTGCTGAGACAAAGCATGAACATCCAATGCCTTTCATGGTTTTCTAAGCCGAAGGGGGTTAGGAATTGATCTATTTGATCACACTTCCTACAAACCACATCTCTGTATTTCATTGCTAAACGTTAGGCCACAGCCAGCACAAAGGCCCAGGTATCACCCATATCTCTGAGAGTACCTGCCGCTCTCTCCCTTTCTTGGAACAGACTGTCTTGTGCCTACAGTCCTGCCTTCTCTCAAATACTCCTGACATTCTCAATGCTCTCCCTATAACAATCTATACAAAAACAGCCCTTCGCATCAAAGTCTTCTATACATGTAAAATGATTTAACTGTTTTGGATTCGTTTCAGAGATAAAGCTATTGTAACTTCTCAATAAAACAGTGTAGAAGAAAGGGTTCACAAATCTGACATAAAATTGGATTTCCTTGCTGTATTCTGCACACATATACTATGCTGCCAGTCCAGGCTGTAGCAGCTTCTGCTTGCTTACAGGTATGGAACGCTCACGCAAGAATGAACCAGCCCCCCTAGACAAGATGGGAACAGTTTTCCTGAGAAAAGTTGTCTTATGTTACATTGATTTTTATGGACCATACTAAAAACATAGGCTTTCATTTGTAGATAAGCAATACAAATACTGTTCTTTTTCTCCAGATTTTCTTTTTGTCAGACAAAACAGCCAAGGGAGTGGGTCTCTTTAACATATTATTTTCTCTAATAACATACACTATATACCTAATTTTTGCTTATGTGTCGACAGGCTTACTACCATTCCTGCAGTTATTAACACCTCTTCAGGAACAGTATGGCTTAATCTTTGTTCTGAAGGAGACTATTATTAGAGCTGTTTAAATAATTTATTTTTTTGATTCAGCTACAGAACCAGGCAATAAAAGCTAAGAAAAATTATGCAGATCAAATTAAAACTAAAACTTGCCACTTTTTCCTCATCAATTCTAGAACTTATGAAATTTCATTCATTCATCAACCTGAAAAGACCCGGTTTTGTTTCAGGGACCTTTCTGAAAAGTAAAAGGAAAAAAAAAAGGTTAAATTCTCAAACTACTGGTGGAAGAAATACTGATTCCATTTTATTGTTGGCTCAAAAGTAGATTCAGGCAGAATAAAAGAAAAGACTGAATACAAACCACCTTCTTCAGAGAACTGTCAGTCTTGCCGATTTTGTCTCTGCTTTACCAATTAATTATTCCAACTCTGAAACTGAATTTTCTGTAGTCTGAATGCTGCTGGGACTGACTGAATTCAGAAAAAAATCTAGCACACAACTAAGAAAGGCCTTGTAGGAAAACTGCAAAGAAGATTTATACGCACTTCGGACAAATGCATGAACATGTAGCAGTTACTAAAAACTGAGCTTTGCCATCCAAATACATATAAATGTCAAGTAATCAACAGATCTCTCTAGTTTGTTTGCCTCAGTGAATTAACTTTTCAGAACCTGAAAAAATCAGAGCATGACCTTCTGTGAGCAATGCTGAACCATCACCTTGTAACATTCAAGGACCTTCCTTTCCCCAGAAATCTCTCTTAGCAACATTTTACACTTTTAAATTAAATCAGAGACACAAGACATTTAGGAGCTTTACTAATTATTGTCTAATTACAGCATGAGCTAAGTGACATAGGAGTGCTGTAACATATGCGAATTGCCCAATGGCAAAGACCTGGAAATTGGGTCATTGAAGAAATATATTGCTTCATAAGCTGCTTGTGTTAATAAACCCAAGATCAAGCAACAGAGTGAGAAAACAAGTGAACCTCCACACTTTGGTCAGAGAAAAATACCAGGTCCTGGCTAGAGGGGGTATTCTAGGTGTTTCTAAAGTCATTTGTTGATTAACTGTTGTTAAATATAAATGTGCCAGCAGCTGTTAGTTTACTTGAACATAGAACAGGAAAAAACCCAACTTTTCCCCTATTACTTTTTGTAAATGTTTGATGCAGTATGTCATTTTACAGTCACAGTAAAAAATGGATCAAACACTGAAATAGTTGCTTTGTTTGCTAGTCAGAGAACAATGCCAACTGTCAGCATTTGAATTATTATAGAGCCATTTGACATGTGTACAAAAAAGGCGATGTATTCCTGACTTGCCTTGTATTGCATCAGCAAATAGAATTACTTAATAGGATTACTATTGAGCTGTATTGTACACTTCTATTTCAGTTACAGCCTTTGTATACTGCCTCTCTTTGTACTGTACACATGTAACCATATTACTAAAAAGAAAAGTAAAACATTGAAGAGCAGGCCGCTTCGTTAAAGGATTTTATAAGATATTTCAAAAATATTGTTATAAGGTAAAACACTACTCTACTGAATCACGTTAAAAGTTGTTTTTAATTATTTGATGATTAACGTCAAATCTGAATCCTGGTATTTATGTCCTCTTGTTGTTAAAAAGGATGGATCAACTGAATTAATGGGAAAAATCATTGCTTTGATTGGCCTGACCCAGAGGTAAACAGAACAAAAGTATGTCGCTCACTTGCAGGAGTGAAAATTAAAATTGCTCAACAGTAACCGAGCATATGAGGGAAGCTATTCTTATGACATCTGATCATAGTTGTGTTTTTAAGCTGACACACATCCTCCTCCGAGATAAATCATTCTGAACATCAACGAACCTTCTTAAGGATGTCCTTCTAGACTAGCCCTCCCAACCCAGAGTGAGCACACATCTGTGTCATTATGCTTTTTTTTTCTTTTAACAGAAAGCAACTCCCTTTTCTTTTTTTAATGTGAATGGTGTATCGTTATCAACTGTACCACACTGCACTGCATCAAATGCACCACACTTCATTTCCTGAAGATGAACACCGCCCTGCCCTGAAGATACATTTCAGGTGTTTTTCCCAGTTAACTCTCCAGTTCTCTCCTTGGGCCTCTACTTTTTTTTTTTAATCCATAATCCGATTTTTATCTAGGTATCCCTGGGACATGCACTCCACTGTTATCCTTTGCTAGGGATACCCTTTGGGTGTAGAGGTGAAGAAGGGAAATGGATCAATTCAACAGGACTTGACACTGTAATTTCTAAAGAAGCCTCTTAAGCAGTAAATTACTTCACAACAGATGAGCGGTACCAACTTCCACTGCTTGATGTGTCACACTAAACATAATAAGGTCCTTAAAAAAAAAAAAAAAGGCTCAGCTATTCTACTGTAAAGACCATATGTATTTTAATCAGCACATATGTTCATCCAAAATTTGATTAGAGTAATTAGAGTCTGGACAGTTTTACTTTGTGTTCTCACTTGCATACACGTTGTCATATGAAAGATAAAACAAGCCCCCTACTGCCTCACCCTCCATCAAAACCAATCTGGTTCTTTATAATCTTTACTCTTTAGACTTCTTCTCATAATTGAGTAACTGAATTTAATACACGAGACACATAAAACATAGAAAAAACCCCTAATTTGTAGCTTCACAAATACAAAGCGCAAATGTGGTTATTTAGGTGAGATAAGGACTTCCTGACCATGAACAGATACCACTGTTCTTTGTTTACCATTCAGAAATACACCATGCTTTACAAAAAACTGAGGAAAAATCTAGACAGACCAGATTACCATATAATGACACAAATAAACTACCAGAATCACATAAAAGCAAATCTTTTCAATAATATTTTCTTCTGTAGCTTTTGTGGGGAGAAGACTAAAAGGCTGTCCTTTCAAAGTAAAAATGAATATGCTAAATAATCGGTCTGCCATGTCCCTATCTAGGAAAAATCCTGTTTATTCAAATCTGCCAGACAGAATAAGTGCACTGTTGGGAGTGTTCTCTGAGGAGGCTGGTAATACCTACCCTCACCTTCTCCTCATTCAGAGGACAAGGTAAAATACAAGCCTGAGCTTGCCACACAAGACACTAATACAACTATTTTACCTTACATTTTTGTTGGAGCTTTTATTTAAAATGTGGAATTTAGGATCCAAATTTACTTGGACTGCTTTCAGAATCAGTTATTTCACTTGAGCCCAACTTTTTACTGCTAAGCCCTTCATTCCAGGACATTATCCAGAAAGTTGGCAATAATAACTACTATTTAAATTTTTGGCAAATAATTTGTTGCAGCTGTAGTTGTTCATATGCATCATTAACTGCCTGGGCATATTCAGAAAAATTTCCTGTCTTTTTCAGGATTTCTCCTAGCTTTTCTGCTGTAAGACTTGCTAGGTTAAGCTATCAAAAACCTCCCAATTCCAGAGTGTTTCCAACCTTCCAAGAAAACAAGAGTCCAAATACACTTATTAGAATTCTTCACAGTGGTTAGATGCAACCATCCCTTCTGTTTACAGTATAGGATTATAAATTATATTGAAATATCATTCAGTTATAGTCATTCTCCAACACTGCAAAGAGATGGATGGTCTCCAGGGTAAGGTTGTCATAAAAAGGAAAATCAAACCAGCTGAATAATACAATAAGTCTGTGTATCAAGCCAGCTCAACCAAGCAGTGATAAGAACTGTGGCAGCCTTTGAGGAGCCGGCTGACAGATTTCATTTGTCTGAGTTCAGATCTTGCCCCAGTGTCATATGTCATATCTTCCCACCCTCCCTTTGGTGTTCTACCAGCACCCCTCCAGGTGCTGTCAGGGGACTAGAAGGAGTCTGCCAGTTAAAATGCTTGAATGGATAAGTCAAGAGTACAAGTAAAGAGCCCATTTCAATTCTTTTTTTTTTTTTTTTCCGGACCACAAAATTGGCACTTCTTTTGGTATTTGTTTCTGTAATTATATATATTAATTTAGAAAATGTGTAATACTATGTTGAAATAGGACATTCATATATAAAAACAGTCATGAGAATGGAAAATGAAGAAGACTGTATCAAGAATTATCTTTATGACTACCGTTCCAACACCCGGACCCACACAATATGCTATCACTAATGGCTCCACTACTTAAAAGATCTTGCCACCTTGAAAATGAGTCCCACCCAAAATAACACACTATCGTGCTAACTACAATGTCTTCAGAGAAAATAATTTTAAAATTAAGAAAATCCCTCTCTAACTTCATGTACTCACAGACTTTCCTAATACATGGATTACTGCTGCTCTACATTGATTTTCATTTTGCTTTTCACCCCACTGAGCCAACTAGCAAAGAGTCCTATTTTACAGACCCATCTAATGCAGATTCCCGAGTTAGTTCTGAATGAGACTTTGGAAATAATTCAGATTACGGCAGCTACTAACACCTTAGATTAGTCAAGTATCCTTTCTGTTCTCCAGTTGTTGCTCTAGAACAGTATGATTCACCCACATGGTATCTGCCATGGCTGCTACAGATGTCATGGTTACACTACCGTGTCCAAACAGCATTAATTAGGTATCCAAATCATGAGGTACACACACAGAGCACTGGTCAAAAGCAACTGTGCTCATGTTCAGGAAGCAGCTCCTGTATGTTAAAGCAGCACTTCAAACAGCCTAATATCTGTAGAACAACATTGTACCTGTATTGCCTACTGCTCCAGCTCAGCAGCAGCAAGGGCTCTAGCTCCACGAATTACAGATGTCTACATGGGCACATGGCTACCCTCCGAAATTGAGTATCTTCCTACCTAAGCCATTCCAGGGGTGAGGAAAACATGAAGAACAAATCCTCCTCTCAGGAATCTCGGAGATTCGAGTTTAAAGGCTTCAAGCTCTGGCAGACAGCAAACTTCTCTCTCATTTTACACAAGTCTCTCCCTCATATTTGCCTGTACACAAGACATAAAACAATTAAAAAAAAAATCAACACAGTACTTTTTATACATGAAATTCAACATCACACAATGCGTAATGCTTCTATAATTTGATAAACTTCTTAAAAACATACAAACCAAACAGCAACTTTTTCAGAAAGCATTCTCTTTGAACACACGATGAAAAGTTAAGGTTGAAGTTTTAGTCAGTTTCAAACTCTTTGTTAACATGAGGAATCCTTAGGCCTTATCAAGACACTAAATAAAAGTGAGAAAGGAATCTTAACTACAGTTTAAAATTCAATTTGTATTTCAGATCAAAACAGTGTTTTGCATAGCATTTTTGGTTAAGTGCAACAGGTTTCTAAAATCAAGGGAATAAGACTCAAACCCCACATATTTTTTTTTTATTTTTTAAAATTCAGCAAAATTACATCTTATATGTGTTCAGGTAATAAGAATAATTATTCCTATATCAATTCTAGCCTTTCTGATTATACGCACATCTCCTCAGGGAGGTGGTTAAAGACACAGGGTAAATACCTAAAAATGTGACTGAGAAGTACAGAGTGTACCTGAGCTGCAGATGACAATAAAGAGGAAGCCTAACTGTAGAAGAAAAAGAATTTCAAATTCCATTTCACATCTAGCCAACATGTAGGCTTCTAGCTTTTCACTTTTATTAATTTTAAAATATTTACCTTTCTATTTCTGAGTAAAAATAAAAGTGTACATGAATGAAAATATCTGGAGGGAAAAAAAGAACACTAAGTCAAGCTACCTTTAAAAAGCAGCACTCAAGAATAAAACAGCTGTCAAAAAGCTTTTTTTCTATATTGTAGTTATCAGTCCAGCTTGACGCCAGAACGCCTCTAGCAATGTTGTTTTGACACACTAGTAATGTCTGCAACTTGTTAGCAAGAGTTATATTAAATCATCTTGTCACCAATTCGAGATTTTATCAAGTTAAATAAATTCACCACTTAAATTTGAAATTACTGTTTCTGGTAAAGTAAGTCTAGCTACAACACCTTTGAAATCCCACTTCCTTGTCTATACCTAGCACTAGCCTTGGGTATGTAAGACAGAATAAAGGGTAAGCCCTTTTCATTTATGAAAAAAATAAAAAGAATGGTAAAATGAGATTATTTTTCATTACCACATTTTAAAAGCACTGTCTTTTAAATAATGTTGATTTTAGCCAAAAGGAGAAAGATAAGTAGGTAGAGGTGGCGCTAGATTTATTTTGCATCAAAAAATTTACAAGTAACTATTTTTGAAGAGTTTAAGCTTGGTACTGTCAGTTAAAATTTGAAATATGGCATCTTTAACACTTTAGGGCCCCAAACTCAAATAAAATTTAAAAATTTAAATATAATAGTGAAGCCACAGGATGTATATTAAGGATAGCACAAGAAGACCACGTGTCAGCAACAGATAGGTTGATGGCACAATGTATAATGCTGACAATATGACCACTGAATTCTCAACCATTGTTTACTTTTCTATACTAAATTCATTTATTTTTGACAGATCTGGCAGAAGTTACTCGTGGTACATCTTGGAGGGATATCAGCCCCTTAGACAGAAAACCCAAACTGGAAAGGGAAGAGTAGGATGCCGTAGCCATTTCCCAGCAAACTTCATTTATAGAGAGAAATACTACGTCTCTCCTAGCCCTGAACTCAAATATCTGGGTCAAGCAGAAGCTTACAAAACTTTCAGAGAACAGGGAACGTTAACATAACTCTCAGAGGAATGGGCCTTCGTATGTTCTTCTGGGTGAATAAACAGTACAATTGTTTTGAACGAGCTGTGTTCAGTCACTTGAATTACCAAGAGCTCCCAAAGGAAATTTTCCTACCCATGGCAAATTCAACTGGGATTGTCATGTAAGCACAGTTTTAAAAAAGACTGTAACCAGAGGATTTAAGCTTAGGATGATTAATACCAGCAGTGTACCCCTGTAAGTAGGAAAGAAGGTTGTAAATGTTTCAAATGCTTTACTATAGGAACAATCTGCTAAACGGCTCTTCAGTAATTGTGCTCACCATGCATGAAGGGTATTTGCTAGAACTTTACAATTAAGATGGGGTTTTACACTGTCCCAATTGACCTGTTTGCCAGTTAGACCCCTCTAATCAAAACATTGGTTCTGAAGAAAATTACCTCCACTGGTTACATGTAAAGACAAGGCAAATACCCAACCAAACCTCTGAATATTTTCTGTTATCTGTCAGAAAAACAGAAGTATTTTCATAGAAGTACAAAAAGGGCACTGCAAAATACCCTGACCCCACAACTTAGATGTGTAATTTCTTTCCTTTTAAACGCTAAAAAGAAGACCAATCAGGATTTCCTTTTTCAAAATCCATCAACTTCCACAGCATAGTTTTGGTGGCCATACTTTTATGCCTCAGCTGGTAACATCTCATGATAGCTCTACAAGAATGACTTATGGGATGTTTTGATTACTGCAAAGACAGTAAAACTCTTAGAGTTTTATATCTCAGTAAAGTTACTAAAGGTTTTGGATTTTTAGTAAATACACAATCACACACTTCTTGACCTCCCCTCTCTGCTATTTGCAGCGATCGCCACGTTCCTCATCTTAAAAATTCCCTGGTTGCAGAGAGAAGCGAAAGCCCGTGTCAGGAGGTGATGTCAGCCTTGCTTGTCACTCAGGCAGGTACCGAGATTGGGGCTCCTTGCTGTGTTATCGCTGTGTCACTTGCCTGTAAGACACTTCTACAAAGGTGCTTGCTTGGAGAGCAAGCAGGTGACCTGATTCCCAAGGGGACATGCACTAGTGGGTGAGATTTAGTGAGCTGAATGAGAAAAGCCTTTTCCCACTACATCTTCTCATTACGTTAATCCTGGAAAAAGGTCAAGGAATCAGTTTGCTGCTTCCTCTCCTCCAAAAAGCATTAGGTAAATTATCGGTTGGTGGGTTTCCCCAACATGCAGCATTAATACAGTAGTATTCCTCACACTTCAGTAAACTCTATCTTCAGTTAATTCCTTAGAGCACGATTGCTCATACACTGTCAGATAACAGCACAGAATAGCTTTATCTGAGTCAGGCAGGAAAAATAAAGGGAAAACTGGCTTCACAGTAATAAGCTGAATGGTGTTCGTTTAATAAGGAACTTATTTGAGAATTCCATGTACACAATCTACTCTATTGTCTATCTGTATTTAATTATCTAAATTACATTTACTTAGGGATAAAAATAGGATTCTTAAGGAGCCCCAGCCCTACACCACATAAATTACAGAACAGGTCTGACTGTTAATTCACCTACATTACAAATTAAAAGCATAAATCAATCTGTATCTAGATATGGAAAATTACTTTTATATGCATAACTATAAACAACAGACAAGGAGGAAAAATTTGACTGAAGTCAAAAGGTGTTTTCCTTAGGCTAAAGCAACACCTGTTAAAAAACTGTAATTAAAATCAAGCCCAGATTTTGCCCAAACCAAATGAAATGCTTCACTGGATAGACAAAATAACCTCATAGGCAGCACACGCCCATGGAATACTCTATGTGAATCCTTTGACTGTGCCGAAAAATCCTTATTGTTATCAATAGTTTTCAAGCTTTTTACATGTTAAGCAGTGTTTATTCTGTCTTTTAATTTTAAGATGTTTAGAACTAGAAATGTCTCTTCTCCTGTCACTTTCCTCTCTGTAAACATGCTGAACCATTCTGAAAAGCAGTACGGAAAGTTTTCATTAACAAAGAGATTTCTAAGGTAAGTCCAGATAATCTCCAAGAAAAGTTTAGTAAATAGTTTTCCATATTTAATAATAAACATTGATTGTTTAACAGCCAGTCTTCCAGATGCTGAAATGCCAAAAACATTGTCGGCAGCAAGTCAATGAAGTTAGAACTCTACACTGAGTATTAAAAAAAAAAAAAAAGTTAGGTGAATCTTGGGAATCATTTTCCTTCTTCAAGCACAGTGCTTCAGCCCACATTGTTTTCCCTTTTATTATTTTCTCAGTACCAAGTTCTCATTATGCTAATATTATGCTTCAGTTAGTGACTGTTTCCAAACAAACCTTAAGTCAAAAAAAAAATTAACAAAGGGAGGAGATACCTGTGTGTATATATAGATGATTGCATATACATTTTTATCTCTTTCTCTCAACTAGCTAGGAAATAATTTGGGTGACTGCATAATAGGGAATTTAGCAGCCATTCCATTACAGTTTATCTCAGATTATTTTTGTACATTAGGAAAAACAGCATGTGTGTCCCATTAATGCTCTAAGATCTACAATGAACATTGGTTTTTACTTCTTTTTTACTTCTTTGTTGTTCTATGATGAGAATGAGTTTAAAGAAACACTTCTGCACACTGAAAACCGCTCTATCGTTTGCAGTATGTGAGGAGAGCTGATTATTTGATTCCATAGAATCACTTTGGTTGGAAAACCAGTCATCTGGTCCAACCTCCTGCCCAAAGCAAGGCCAACTTCCAAGTCAGGTAAAGCAGATTTCATTGTTCAAAAACATGTATACTGTGTAGTAACGTGAAACAAAAATCTCAAAAGCCAGAATACAAGAAATTTCTGGTATTCGTTTTGCCCATACAGCGATTGTAAATTTACAATAATAGAACCAGAAAACTCTGCTTGCTAGAATTGTGAATTGTTTGGTGTGTTTTACCATTTCACTATTTGAGTACTAACACTGTTTATAGCACGTATCCGTAAGTTATAAATATGCTTAGGGCTTTACCCTAACAAACTTGTAGCCTTTTAAAAATGGTAAAATAAAATAACTGTAAAATGAAATGGCTCTTAGCGCAATACTAATTTTGTGAGCAATAAGAAATTGTTATCGAAAGGCTTCTCACAAGTATTTCTTTTTAAAAGAAAGGGGTACAAAGAAAAACTGCTGTATCAGGGTTGCCCTTGTTTTCTTACCTTGTTCAGTTCCTCATTATGCACAAAGAACGTGACCTAACTAGTGCTGAACAACTTCTGAGAAGGAGCCTGATTGATTTCAAATCCCAGTCATTTAACTACAAGCCAAAAAGAGCACCGGTCTGCAGTAAAAAAATGAACATGCTTAAAATCACAACTGTTGATACAGATCTAGCTTAGTATGGGAAAGTTACCTAAAGGCACAGAAAGAAGAAAGGATACAAATGTACAGAGATGCCAGCAGACAGAAGTTATTCATTGTATTTATACAATAACTGAAACAAAGGATGCCAGTATTAGTCAAAACGTCTTTAAAAAAATACAATGTTATAGAAACTGACTTCAAAGCTGCTATGTGCATATTCACCTGTTCTGTGAGTTTTAGAGACTCCTCAGTGTTTGTAGTCTGTCCAAAGGTTGAAAGTGTTCTTAAACCTGGTATTTCAAAGACTGGCAAACCTTTTGCTGAATAGTTTCAATCGAGCTTTCACACATGTAGCCTGAGCACCTTTCAAATGAAAATCATGCCTCTGATCTCTCGATAACCTTCATTAGAACTGGAATTACCCCATGACTCTGCAAACAACATTATCCAATGGTCAGGCAAGTTGAAGCAATTATCCATTGACTCTTTAGTACTGCACTCATTGATGTATGTTCAGTTTCTGACGAGGTGGGAACGGCCCATCACCTGAAAAGAAAACATTGAGAAAAACTGTAGACTAGGTTTATTTAATCCTTGAGAAACTCATAATATGCAAAGTACTGCAATAGTCTTTTAACATAGGTATGCAATATACTAGAAATATCTGCAAAGAATACATTAGCAAATAAAAATTCTAGGCTAGCATCCCTGAAGAGAGACAATAATTAATCATTCACAAACAAACGTTAAAACTTACTAGGCATCAGACAGAGGCTATCATATTTTAGACAGAAATAGAGGGTGAGAAATCCCACAAAGCACAGCATGAATCATGGTAACAATAGGCCAGGGATACTCAGAATAGACATTTCTGGACATAACTTACATAAGTATTACATGCAATAATGCCAATTAATAACGCTAATAATAATGCACTCAGCTGGTAAATAAGAGTGTCCTCTGTGACCAGCAAATCTCCTTTCCAAGAGCAATCCTGCTAAAGTCAAGATGAATACTTCCATTAAAAAAAAGTCTAAGCTTCTGTCATAAGGATCTGTCTTACTCAGTAACACAGATTAAGACGATGTTTTTTGATTTTGAGAAAGACTTGCAGTGCATCTGCTTTCTTTTGATCTTTTTTTAGAGTCTAACACTAATGATGAGAATTTTATTTCCTGTGTTCATAATAAAGCTGGTATTAGCTATGTGTTCTTAATTAAAGCTTTAAGATGCATTAGACAAGGGTATGAACAGATTTAAATGTAAAAATTATTCTTTGAAAAAGTTTCAGCGTTTTGCATGTGTAAGTTAAAAAAAAAGTAACACTACACACAGGTGAACTTTTTGAGAATATATTAATAGAACACATTTTTATAATATTTTTTTAAATAGCCACACACGACAGAAAAATGGGGGGTTTCTTTTCAAATTTTCATGCAAGAAGTTTCAAATGAGCTTAATTTTGTAAAAAGAGGTGTCGAAACCGTAGCTTGAAATATAAATATCTGTTACCAACTGGAATCCATCTGAATTTCAAGAAACGTGGAAATGCACATTCTGTGATTGTTTCTGATTTCTAAAGATAGGAAAAACTGGTTTGTACTTAGCAACTCTGTATCTGCAAAGTTCCACTGGTTTTGACAGAGTCATTCCAGCTTCAGTCCAGGGTCTTTTGACATAATTTATAGTCTGATACAGTAACTGCATACTGGCTCCACCCACTGACCAGGGAGGCAGTAGGGGAATGGCTCATTTTAAATTCATTTAGACATGTAACACTCAGTCAGACTCGCTGATTTAGGCAAAACCTTGGTTTCCTGAGACTATCCATATCTGACTGCTCAGATATGCTCTTTTCTTTTTGTCTATCTCATCAAAGAAAGAGTTATTTTATGCATACTTAAAGTCAAGGCATATACTAAAATAAGACATTGCTTTCCAGGAAATACATTCATTGCGTTAGTATGTGAAATTTGTCTTCTCTTTAATCCCTGTCCAAACCTAGAACTAATCACCAAATTTGACTTAACTTGTAATAAAGAGTTACACATATATCCAGTTACAAAGAAAAATAAATTGGAAATACTCGTCTCTTATTTATTTACTGTAAACTGCTTTATACAAGGACAACAGGAAATTAAGGCAGTATGATCTCCGAAAACTTCTGATTTCATATCCAAACCTTAAATACTCTTTTTCAAGCCCTTGCAATCTTTTTGTTTTGGTTTGGTTTTTTATTATTATTTATTTTTGTTCTCTTAGACACTGTCTACTAGGCTTCTAAATACAGCATATGAAAAATGAGATCTGAATAGCAAAAATAGTTCTACATAACTTACAGATAATGCTGGACAACGGAGTTCAGAGTATGCTATTAAGGAATTACTCTTTTTTTTTTTTTTCCTTGTTTTTATGGCAATCTAGAATTGTCTTCTTGGACATCAGCTAAAGGAAAGAAGAATCTATATTATAAATACCTATTTGTAACTCAGTATTCTCTGTGTGCAAGTTCTGAATTAAAACTAAAAAAGTCCTGCCTTCATCCTTCTACACGCTTGGTGACCTTCACTGACACAGCAGCTGAGACTGGATGGGGAGAACAGTATCACGGCAGAAGGTGATCACCTCTATCACATTGGTGATTTGATTTAAGTGAAATCACACTTTTCCCACTGGATTTCTATCTGAGGGATTTGACAGACCAGAGAAGCCATCCAACAAAATGAATTCTATAGTTGCTTGAAGCCTGTAAAATTCATACTTTGAAGTTGTGTAAGAAAAATAGGAAGAGCTACCTTTTTCTTTCATTCTTTCTTTTTTAAAAATCAAGGACCACCATCAATGCAAGTTACCGTGATATATAAAGGTCTGGTCCCTCTCAGTCCTAATTCTATACTCCACTGAATTCAACAGCAAGAAGTTCACATAAACTTGTATGCCCCTGCTCAGTTTGGCTTGGATGTGCTGCACCAAAAATCCACCTTTTGTGAAGCTTAGATCTCAGAGCCCATATTAGCTGACAGAATCCATGCTCCCTGAAGCGCCAAAGATATTTTAAATAATGCAGACACCATAAGCAGCTGGGAATAGCAGGGAAAGTTCAGCTTGGCTTGGGTTTGCAAGCTACTAGATATAATGAAAAAAGCTTAAATAGTCCAACTTGGTAATCCCTGCACAAAATGCTCCTTTTTGCAGTTATGCATAATTAGAAACTTTGAACTGTAATTAGAAATGTGTCAATACCTGAAACACAGCATAATAACAAAAAAGGTCAATTAATGCAATGTTATTTCCTTGAAAAAATACCCCTTTTCTATGTTAACATTAATATAAGAATTATTCTAACACTTTTATTTCTACTTTTTTTGCAGTAGTATCAGTCAAAACACTGTCCCTGCAGCGGCCAGGGACAAACAAGGCACAGAGGTATGGGAAGACAGAAGCTAGTAAGTCCAGGATGTCCCTTTCCTATGAAACTTATACATTTCACCTTCACGGTAATAGGAAAAAAAAAAAAAAAAAGTGATTTCTAGATGCATCAATAACCCAAGTCCCATTTTTTTGGTCCTTTGTTGCCCCTGAATTCTTTATCTTTATGGCAGGCTGTGACATTATCTGTCTCACTGCAAGAGAGAAAATAAGAGGGCTGTCAGGATGACATGCATCTAAAAGCACCAACTTACTATTAAATGAAAGAGCTTCCTGCAAGGAGTGAAAATATTTTCTCTTTTTGTTGGATTGTTTCATATTGTTTTACTCACTGATACATTCCGAAAGAGGGTGAAAAGGGAAAAACCATTTTAAACTGCCTACTGAATCCAAGCAGTTGCAGTGTTTGTGCTCAGGCTGCGATGCTGAGCAGTAGGAAGCAGCAGGGAATCTCTCACATGTAATTCTGCCCCTAGTATAGAAACAGTATCTGGGACTCCACCTGGACAGACTGACAAATGGGGCAGGTTTCCATTAGCTGCTTTCTGAAATGATGAAATTTTACAAGAGTAGCAGTAAGTCCATTGGTTAAAAACCTCTTGCCTCCTTAGAAGAATTAAGGCAAGTAGCTCATCTGTGCCTTTTCTAGTTCTTAATATTACTATATTTTGAGTATATTGACGGGTAAGATATGATACTTCTCAGCAGTGTTACATCAAAGCTCTGTTGATCCTTGTGTTCTGTGTCATCATCTTCATTATCTCATAAACAAAAAATTACTTGGCTCCTAATGAGACCTTTAATAATATCCTTTGAATAAATGGGAACCCATCTCACCTAATCCACTGTATAACAGCATCAGTTTCTCCTCAGAACTTGAAGTAACCGAGACCTTACAGAAGCTTGCTGAACAGATCTGAGAATTGAACCACATTTTCCACATTTACACTTGTAAAGTTACATACGAAGAAGCTGTAGCACTGCAGTCAGAGCTGCCCCAATGGGTCTCTAGTTCCTACTATTAGTTCAGTCCCGTTTTCTGTTATTTCCAGGATTGCTGATGATACAGCAGCCATATCTATTTCTACTGTCATACGTGCAGATGCAAAATAAAGATGCATTCCCTTAGTAAGGCAAAGCTCAGGTACATACCCTGTAACGTATAATCACATAGTATATGACCTCTAAAAGACTGAAACCTAGGGAAGTAATTATTAAAGCAATCAAATAAGACATGAAAAAACAATTAAGTTTAATGTTTTCCTTGTTCTTCAAGATTTCTATCTTTTAAAATAAATAAATAGATAAAAAATCCCTAGCAACCCAGTCATCTGGTTAGCTATGGGGAACAAGGAACAAAAAATAATTTAACAAATGTTTAAGAACAGCACAACAAAAGAAGACCTAAAAAAAGATACTGAAAGTTCAAAATTGTGGGAATGCAATTAGAGGCTGCAAGATTATCAGGCTGAATCTTTCATTATTCAGTCATACTTCTCACAATTCAATCTCTTCACTGCCCCCGAAGTACAATATAAAACAATTAAATAAACCTTCTCTATTTGAACAATGAAACCACATTATAATATTTTCAGTTTGTTGACTGACCTTTACAGAAGTTTGTACCTGTAAGTTTTTATTCTTAGCTTGAATTTGCCATAGACTCTCTAAAGATTAATAGTCATCTGCCTTGTAAAGGGTTTTGCAGAGATAAAGTAGGATGAGGTTATCTCTAGACAGCTTCTTCTCAGATTAGGACACCCACTTCTGTCTCAAAAGATTTCTTCTGTTTTACTAGAGTTGGAAAAAAGTCCTTTGGGGATGAGGATGGGACAGGGGATTTATTGCACTCAGTTGCTATAGAAGTTAAACATTAGGCTTCCATGAAGCACAGGAGTTCATGGACCAAAACTATTTCCTTGAAGAAAATGCTTGTGATAATGTAATTAATTAAGCAGATCTTGCAGAAGACAGGACTGGTGAAGAGTCACTACTTTCAGAAAACAGCAATAATGATTATTACAAGCCTATCACTTCCTATGTGCTAAGCATGCAAAAATACAACAGAGGAGTTTCTACAGAATGTTTGGCCAGTTTGTGGTGATTTTAATGATGAAATCCTTTCGGAAGCACTGGGAGATGACACTGCTCCTCTGGTCTAGAAAAAAAAATCTTCATGTGACCTTGCCTCATTATTAACAACTGAGATGCCATGTTCTTGTTCTGCTCTTAACTATGTTTCTTGGATAATACTGAATTTCAAAATTATTCAAATAGAGTGGATTTTGTACAGATCTCGGAACTGAGTAATGCATAAACAAAGAAATGTCCTTCCAGTTAGTGAAGAAACAGGCAACATTTTCTGCTCTGTCACAATCACTCTCTTGTTCCCACTGAACTGAGCTGTAAAATTGCTCTTGTATAGAAGGGATGATCCTGCAAGAAGTTACTACTGCAATAAAGAAAATAGCATCTGAATAAAAATTCAGAAAGCAAATTAGATACGCAAGAACATCCATGTGACATTTAGCAATTGACTAATTGTAACTTGGTCATTCTTCCAACCAGATCTCTGACCAGGACAAATTTGTGGTCCTAAATCTAGGGCCAAGATCCTGCTTTTGACCTTGCTCCCTCCTCTCAGGATCCTGAACTCCACAATCTTACGGTCATCGCAGCCAGTGCTGTCCCAAATTTTCACATCCCCAACCCATCCTTCACTGTTTGTAAGCATGAGGTCCACCAGATCACATCCTTTCAATGGATCCTCCGTTGCCTTTCATAGGAAGCTGTCATTGATACACTCCAGAAACCTCCAGGAATATCTGTGCTGTTTGTGTTGTGCTTCCAGCAGGTACTGAGGTGGCTAGAGTCCTCCATTGGCTGGCTTCTTCCACTTGTCTGAAGAAGGCCTCATTTGATCAGACATTTGTAGTAAATACCCATTACAACATCACCCTCATTGGTCTGTACATTAATCCTCACCCACAACCTCTCAGCTGGCCCATCACCAATCCCAAGGCAAAGCTCTATACGTTCCCTCTGCTCTCTCACATAAAGGATATGCTGCTGTCCCAGCCTGGCCTTCCTACTGAGCCTGTATCCAACCATTGCCACGTGCCAGTTGTGTGAACTACACATTTCAGTGACCCCAGTCAGATTGCAGTCCTGCAACTGCACATAGTCCTCTGCTGTTCACCCTGCTTGTTTCCCACGCTTGCAGGTGCTTTGGAAAAGCATGTAGTTGTGTTAATCCCCTGGAAAGCAAACAGAAGAGAGGTTTCCTCCTAATACTGTCCTGCAGACACCTTCTGTGCATACTCTCAAAGTGGGTTAGCTAACACACTAGTGTATTTATTCTGTAGTCTGTTTTTCCTTAAGGGACCTGCTATTTCTTTTATTTAGTCTGTTGTGTACTATACCATTATTTTACAGAACATAAAAATATCACTAAGAAAAAGTTAGGCCAATGTAAATAATAATCTTAGAAATGTGTCTTGTAATTTATAATAGGGCACCTTGTGAATTTTCACCTGGGCTACGTATCTATCCCACTTCAGCAGATGTTGCTGGTCCTCCTAGGGGTATTCTAACTTTCATTGCTTTATTTTCTCACTCAGTAACCAGATGCCAAACCACAGAAATATCAAACTCTGGTGAAATGTATGTCTAGTTCAGTCCTGAGAATACAAATTAGATAACTAATCTACACCAGCAGGGCATAATTAAAAATTGAAGACTACAGGCAAAACCCTAAGTGATGCTTACTTTGCACTTCTTCCAAATATATAATCCATTTAGAATGAATGGTTGAGAGATCGACACTCTGCTTGGCTCTGTCACTGAATTGCTGAGTGACTTTCCCTTTATTTTCATGAGCTATCAAATGGGTTTACTTAGAGAGGTAGAATAAGCATGGACAAATGTAACCAACATGATCAGAAGCATGGAAGAGGTTCGACATTGGCAAAAATTAGGCAGGCTACAAAAGCTCACCTTCATAAAGAAAAGGCTGAAATAGGTCTATGACGGAGATCTGAAAGTTACCAGAGATGCAAAGAGCAAATGGATGAGTAATCTGTCTCAAAACACAGGAACTTGAGTTCTTTCAGTGAAACCATCAGGAAGGTTTAAACCAAAGAGTACTCTCTCACACAACCAATACAATTGCCACTCAAAAGTCTCATGATGAAAAGGTTATGTAGGTTCAAAGAGGCAATAGAAAAATTTATGGAACATTGGCTTAGTATTAGCTATTAAACACAAGTATCAGTGCAAATTCTTGTTCCAGATACCCACATTTTCCGGAAGTTGGGAACACATGACCCTAGGTACGACTGATTCTTTCCCTAAAAATCCATGAGTCTCTTCTATTGGAATGAGATAAAAAATCCGATCTTAAATCCAGTATTGTGTGGCAGTTACATATTCAGCAAAATATTTATCACATCACCTTGTGAAATGTTACATTTTCATGAAGTGAAAACTTATGGTGGCAGCTTACAAAACATTACAGAAAGATAAGGGGAAGCAATGACTGTGAGATAAAACCTTCTTTAGTTTCTGGACTTTTAAATTTTTTTTTGTTTGTGTAAAATTAGCAAGTATAATGCCTGATCAAAACCTATTTTTGATCTGGATAAGCACTGTTGGTCATAATTTATTATAGGAAAAGCCCTTAATTTCTTTTATTTTTGGAGTTTAGAGACAATCTGGATAGTAGGAGCATGTGGGACCTAATTAGTGCACTGTACTTTGTACCTAGGGATGTCAACAGAAGGCAGAATATATGCTTAAATAATGCAGAGGTTTTGCCATGAAGACTAGAGTGACAGATACCCACTCTGGGAATGACTGAACACTGTGTGAAATACCTACCTGGCAAAAAATTTCTACAATCAAGAGAGAAACAACATGCTTGACTTAAATTTCAAACTTAATCTGTACATGTTCAGAAATGAAAAAAGACAATTACATAAAACAGAGCAATTACTCATTTGTGTTAACACATTTTACCAAAATAGGAAAGGATAAAATCTTATGAAATATCAATGATCTTGAATGGTTGGGTTCTTTTGAAAATTTTTTTCCAAGTTTTTTAACATTTGTTAGTTTTAGATTTTAAAAATGTGTTAAAAAAGTGGAAGAATCTATTCCAACATGAGTAACTGCAAATATAAATTCCTGGCAGACTCTGTAATAACTAAGGCTTGTACCTCTTTTGTAATCTGATTTTTAAAATATGCCTCATTTTTAATTAAATGAACTGCTGAAATTCCTCTATTAAAGTTTCACTGTTACAATAATTTCAGCTACTTCTGAAAAGTTTGTAATTTATAATACTTTGCAATTGGTTTAGGCAAAGAAAGCTACCTTTTAGCTTCTGGTGATATTCATATCCACAAAGTCCAGACTGATACAAAGTGAACTTTTTCTTCAACCAACTTGCTTAGGTTCACACCCACATATTTAAAGATCCTCAGTGCTGTCAGAGCTTCTAAATTATTCTGCTGGGGTGATTTTTGAACTCCAGGTACCTTGGGTTACTCAGTAATCACCTAGGGGCTGCTTGTCAAACAGAACTGTGCATCTTGTGCTAAAAAATTCAGCTCCTCAGCAATTAAAGTTTTTGCTACTGCAACTGCTGAAGATAAAGAGCTACCAAAGTAATCATGGTCACTATTAGCATTGAGTGCCCAACACATCACGTTGCTAGCCCCTATTACTGATCAAGTAAATAAATGGTATTTTTATTTGAAAATACTTAGGACCACCAATTTTTAAGGAATCACTGGAAACATATGCTAAAATCATCTCAGCACTAAGAAAACTGAAACAGTGGCCAGAGATATTTCATACCATCTCCAAAGACATACCACAAAGTATGTACAGATACTCCTTGTGAGAACACAAATAAAAGTAGAGCCCAAGAAACTGAAGCAAGTCCAAAACACATAAAAAACCCAGAGCATAAATGTATACCTTATCAACACATAGCATAAAGAGTAAAAACATTTTATGTTATTAGTCCTATATTATTTTCACTTCCCACAGATGATCTAGTTAGAAAGCGCTGTATTAGAAATAACAAGTTATCATGAACACAATACATTTTTCTTAAAAGAGAATTGGATCTGATAGCTGACACACTGAAATCTCAATACTGAGCAATAGGTTTGGCAGGCTAGACTTTAAGCAGTTTGTTTTGATGTAAAATTATACATTCTAAATTAAAATGTAAAAGATAAATGTTTTCTATGAAATCGTGTGCTATGGAATAAGAGTCATAAAAACAAAATACCAGCAAAGGCCAACACCATAGAGAGGCTCTGATGTATATTTAGCACTCAAATTATAAAACACTACACATGGTTTATCCTGGCTAACGTTTCACTAAATGGAAACAACTCCCATATTACTCGCAACTTAAAAGCGGTGCCACAGGGAATAATGGGACACACAAGGGCATAGGCAAAACCAATCAAACACCAAATCCTTCAGAACTTGTCAGAAAGTTAGTACAAGTTGAATGGTGGTATTCTTTGGTATACACTGAACATATTTGTATCATTCCTAAGATACAATGGTGACAAACAGTAATATTAAAGCACGTAGCCTGGCAGTGAAAGTTGATTTTAACAGCTATTACAGAGAAAAATCTATTATGGAAAGGAGATTATCAGTTAAAATTCAGCAAAACAAATTAAGCACATCTCCAAGAGACTCTTTGCCTTTGCACAAAATCATCTTCCATTCATTTAGTGAAGATAAAGGCAATAAATCATGTCTTCAAACTAACTGAAATATGTTCATTAGCAAGACATTACAAAGGTTTACACTATCAGTAGGAAGTCTGTGTTGCCTCTTATATGCCTCTTATACACATTTAAAACAATCAGATTTTTCCAGTAGAACTCTAGAAACATTTGAACTGAAATGTCTTTCATATACAAAATACTCACTTCTGATTTTAGTAACTGTATTTAAAACACCTGAAAAATTATTTTAGGATTAACTTCCAGTGCTACACTCCCAAAACACGCATATGTGCTTCTGTGCACCCAATACAGTGGTGGGGGAAAGAAGAATTCATCAGCTTAAAATAAAGGGTTTTGAGCATTCTCTTTAGTCGTCTGAAGGGAAAGTTGGAGCATTCCACAGAAAGATTAAAGAGCAAAAAAGACATTGTAGGAAGATCTTTCCTCCACTTAGACATGACAGATGACATTCCATGTGCCAATATAATAAATAATTTCTAGTATGGGGAATACACTTAACAGCTGAGCAACAGAGATGTAACTTACACTGTCAGATCATTGAAATAAGAACGAATTAAGAGTACCTAAATAGTAACAGGGAATAGGCAGAAGTAGTTAAGGATTCTATCGTATGATGCCAGCACTAGACCTTTTGAAGCCAAATGTGGTATCTCATATGAAAGTATTATTTCTATGAATTTAATTGCCTAATAAAGACTAAAGAGATGGCAATTTATTATTTTATTTATTTGAAATGTCTCACATTTTAAACAACTTTGGTTTCCTTACGATATCTTCATCTTCTTAATCAATGATGAGGCCATGATTTACAACATTTATTGCTTGTCAACAAAATCAAATAGCATCTTTACAGCACAAGCTCTATTACACCTGTGAAGAGACCGCAAGGTGTTCACTGGCTTCAGTGATTCAGAATTACGGTGCTTCACATGATCTTCAACTTGCATTTTAATTGGAACTCAGTATCTGACTGACCTCAACCTTTTGATGCAGCTCTTTTGGTACTTTGCCTCCGACATTCACTCCAGTGACCTCAGATGCTTAAAGTTAGTTTGAATGTGCTGGTCTTTAACGAATCAAAATTCTCATTATCAAATATTTCAGATGATACTAGAATTTTCAGGTATTAAATTTTTTTTTTTAATCAGAATACATGCAGGGAAATTTTTAATAATTATATTTCAAGGTGTCGGGGGAATTAGTTTTGGTTGGTTTTTTTTTTTTACTTCCCTTCAACTTTCCCTTTATCGGCAAAGGTACTTTTTCCTGAGTATGAGCATGTCAGATTTCCCCCCTGAACAAAAAGTATAAATTTCTATTCCTCCTACTCTTCATCATCACAGATATAATTATTTTCAGTAGAATAGCTTTTTAGCCTTGAAGTCTGGTATATCCTCAAAAATTACTATAATGTTAATTTTTAAGTTTCTTTGCTTTTAAAACTAGGTGTTAGAAATAAATTATGTTTACTGGCTTTCTTACAAACATCTAGTTCTGGATACCGCATAGATAACAAGTTCTCAGCTGAAAACACTGAAAAAAATATGTGCTAAAGCACTTTTATCTTTACCCTCCAACGTTACACATCAGAATATAAAAGGTTAGTATGGGGTATACATCTATATATTACTTACTGCTGCTTTTTAGCAACTACATCACCAGTACATATCCGGCCATTGATCTGCATGTACTGACATTCCTACTGAAATCAATGGAGACTTCATCATTCAAAAATAAGAATACCAAATATATTCAGAAACTTTAAAACGCTTATCAATTTTTAACAGATTATTTACTTTAAATTGTTCAAATTAAAAACACAATGCTTTTTCTATGCATAAATCCATACTCTAGAATATGTCGTATCAGGCCAACAAAACCATTTGTGAAATACGTGAAGGCATTGTGAGATTTGATGACAGCAGAGATTCCTAATGAAACACACTAAAATTCTATTTGAACAAAGATAACTTGGATTTATAGCAGAATAACAAAATCAGAACATATATTTGTGGATACATAAGAAGAAGGAACATTTATAATGCAATGAACCAAAAAAAGCATGGCCACTTCCTAATACCACAATATGTGAAGTGTTAGGTTGATGTGAGAAATATTATTTATGTATTTTCACAATGTTTTCATGAGTGCACATCCCTTCATCCCTTGAATGAAATCTTGGCAAAAGTGAAAGTAACTGCGATTTACTACTGACTTGAAAAAAACAGGATTCCATGGTATCTGTAAAAAAAAAAAACCAACAACATAAAAATAACCATTTCTACTTGTATGTTTATTTTTTATATTTATTGAACTTCTCTGAAAAAGAAATGCTACATAATTATGAACTTTGTAAAGGCCACTAGAGGATTATGACAGTGTCTCAACTGACTCTAGCCTGCCATCTGCTACCAAGAGGGCACATATGCTTTGGATTTACTAACCCATTTATCATGCCAGAGGTTACACTGGCATGAATAGCCACTTCTGTAAATAATAGATAATGTCAGGGAATTCAGCATGATAATGAGTCTTCTAAAGCACATTGTTCAGAATACTTAGATACTCTAAATTTTAACTGTGATTCTTACACTAATCAGCAGTTTCTTACACTAATTTTGTAATTCTTTGGGTGTATGTGCAGGGTTAAATTATTTTAAAAAAAGCACATATAAAATGTAAAAGTTTTCAAGAAATTAAGTGTTATGTAGATGACAGTTTCAGCTTTGCTCTATATTTTCAAATTCTGTGTAACTGTAGAAATGGATACTTGGTATCAAACGACAGAAAACATCTTAAGGAAATCGGTATATCCTTTAAGCAATGAAGCATGAAGTCATTGCATTGAAAATATAGTCTCTGATCTTTCAGACATTGCATTTCCCTAGCATAACTTCCAAATAATTGGCTTTCATACAAGTGAAAACCAGAGGAGCTTGGAAATGAAAGCTCACCCAGCCAGTTAGGGAACTGGATTTCATGAGAAATATTCACCACAGATTATCCAGTTTCATTTCTGTTTTGTAGGCGAAAATAAAAAAATGGCATTAATTAAATACCATAACTTTGTGATCTGTATAAGAAAGTTTCAGTTATAAATTGTGCCTGGAAGTATCTGTGATCATGGGATATCAAAATACTTTAATACAAAAAGGTATCTTACCTAACAAGTTTAAAAAAACTTTGTCTCCACCTACTCATTTTCTATTATCTTCCACTTTAACTGATCCATCAGACCCTTTCATTAGTACTTGAGTTTTAATTATAGGTCTTGGCTTGTATCTGCTCCAGGAATTTCTAATGGACATGCCATGTAATATTACATCTCCTACACTACAACCAGTTGCTAAAGATGTTTCTCTTGCAATTTATATACTGCTAATTCCATAAAGAAGGCAAAACAATCTGAAGGAGGGGGTGGGTGAGAAGTCAGAAAAGGGAAAAAAAAACCACAATACAGTTCTTCCCTGCTCCTCACTGATGCAGGCAGTTGGATGTCATGTTGCCTTCAGAATTTCAATCCAAAAAAATATAAATCTATTATTAGCAGGAAAATGGGACTTTTTTTTAAGCCTCAACTTTCTCTTCACATTACCTTGCATCTGATTAATTTAAAAATAATCTACATTGCAGCTACTGATCTAAGTGATCCAAAGTCCCTCTAAAAAAAAAAATAGGAGGAAAAACCTAGGTGCAGGCCATTAATAACCTACCTATCCCTTCACATGGGAGAGAAGTCAAACCCTCCTTGTTTATTACATGGTGCTAATACTGCCTGAAACAGCTGGCACAGCTATTCTACTCCACTGAACAACGATTAAAGACACACCTTTTCTGATCATGCCAAAAGCAACAACAAGAGCTGGGTTAGGAAGCCCAAAATGCTACTATTTTGTTTCTAAAGAGCAGACACATGATGATCCTCTAGCTGTGCAGTTTCTTGCTTACCTTCTAAGCTTTGCTTTCTGACAGGCTGAAGCGAGTACAGCTCCACAGCAGTAACAGCAATCTAGCAGTAACTAAGCAATCCAGCTGTATCCTCTTGGGAGAAGAGTGTTTCCAGTGAAATGATGCTTATTGATCCAAGAGAACTTATTGTGATTTTGCTGTGCACACAGGTAAGGGAGAGCTTTCACAATGTGATTTATATCAATGACTGATACACAAGCCTGGAATGGATGTGAACATGTCGTTTAACCCTCCAAAAATAAAGTCAAAATGAAAACCAAAATATTGTTGGCATTTCTCCAGCATTTAAAGAAGCTCATAAGAGCTGAAGTACCCAAGGGACAGGAAATCTTGAAGGATGGCACATGTATTATAGTAAACATCTGCTTGTTTGATGCACACGCTTTTATACAGAAGCAAAACACAGCTATGATTATTACTCAGTAAATAGTGCAGTTTAAACTAAATGTTATGAAAGATTATTCCTAATGTGGTACACGAGAGATAGTACCTTTTTCAAGGTAATACTCAATCCTTGTCTATGTAAGGCACTGCAATATTCCAGGTACTGCATTAGAATACCTGCCGTGCTGTGCATTAACTACTCCTATGACAATTTTTCCATTTCACTTAAGCCTTTCTAAGTTCTACTTGTGACAATTTTATTTATCAGACTCAAACAGTGTCTTTAAGTGCTTTGCAATAGCCTATATGAAAGATGCCATAAAAAAACTAGAAATATGTACTACTTCATGATTTTTATTTGTAAGGTATACTGCCATAAAGTATCTCTGATAGAGTCCCATTTCTGTCCAGTACAGGATGATACATGTTAAAAAATTGTCCCATCCTCTTACCTGTCACTCATATACTATAGAGAAATTATTAACAGTATCTTCTTTTACCAGTAGTAATTCAAGTTATTACTTTTAAAGGCTACTTAAGGTTGTATATTATATTTTGAACTCACTAGGTGAATTTTGCTTTCCGATTAGTATCTTCCCATTTAAGAATTTTTTCAAGTTTTTAATAAATCATCTCAAAACCACTGAAAACTCCTTGTAGAATATATCACCTGGGTGCCTGAATAGACAGAAATGACTAAAACCTGTCTTTGAAAAAGACAATGGCTTGTACCTATTACATTCTTGGCATGCTGCATAATAAGGAAGCTAACATAGTAATACCAGAAGTCCCAGGCACAAGAGGAAGATGCAGTGACCTCAACCTTTTGAACATAGCAACTGCTTTGGCTATTACTTGTGTAAGATGGCTAAGGAAGGTGATGAGAGAGGGCTCCTACTTCCCTTCTCCTTTCTCTTCACCTTAAGACCAGACTCAAAATACAGTCTTCACAGTGACTAAGAACCTGTAATCACTGAACTACAATGTCCTTTTCATGTTGTCCTCAACAGATTCCGAACCAGTTTTGTTCAAGAGTAAGACAGACGACTTTCACAGGCAAAACACACTTGCTATTTTTGGAAGGGAGAATTTTTCCAATAATCTTCCTTATCAAAAAAACAAAAAATAGAGCTCTTCTAGTACAGAGAAGAGCATCACAAATCACTTCACCACAGCTACCCTCTCACATATGAGAAACCTGCTTGCCACTATTCCACACAACACCGTGCACATCCACATTTTACAAGAGAATGATTTTATGTACCGTGCTCTTACTTTCCCATGGATGTGAAGTCTGTAGGCATTCAAAACCTGGACACTTCACGTCAGGCTGCACATGCTAGTAACTAATCACATTTTTTTGGTAGTCATTGCTGCATATATACTGACAAATCAATATAAACTTCATTCAGTTTTCTATCCCGTTGGTCACAAAGGTACATCACACTAACAAGAACCTGACTATGCTTTTACGGTGGTTACAGGTGGGTTTTCTCTGTGCATGCACTGGAAACTTCTTCGTTGCCAAAGACTTTCAGTGAGACTTATTGTTTTCTCTATGCAGTGTAGCATAAGCCTTTGTAAAGTCACAGAACACACTTGTTTCCCTGTAACTTGCACTCTTGATTTCCAAAACACTGATTGTGATTTCAAAAACCTCTGGAATTATTAGTTAAGTTTTACAGGCATTAGTTTTTTGGTTTTTTTCTTTCCAGGAATTGAAGTCCCACACAGTTATACCATCACACATGCTTCCTTTTCATTTGATCACAATGATCCTTTCATTGTAAGTTCGATTAAACTAACTCAAAGATCTTATTGTTTAGCTGGATTGATTTCAGTTGCAATTGATGACCAGTAACTTCCAGCTAACTCTCATTTGAAATTCATTATAGGTTTAAGTTTTAAGGTATACAATCTGAGAGAACGAAGAGTCCACCATCACTTTACTTAAAGTACTTTTCCAAAGTCATATACAAAATTGGACCACATCTGAGGTGAAAAATATCCCTGTCATGGCCAGGAACACCTCGCACTAACAGCTTGCTCAAAGCCCCATCCAACCTGGCCATGAATACCTTGAACCTTTACCAAAGGAATTATAGAAGAGGTTCAGAGCTTTCCTTTTATTTGAGTAAAAATAATGCTAGCTCTAATTAAATTACACATTAAGATCTAATTAAATTACACATCAAGAGCATCCTGATATGCCTTAATGCTGTACAAATTCACACATTGCCATCTGTCTCTCACACTAATTAGTCATACAAGAATGAAAATCTGTTTGTAATCATATACTCTGAAATACAGATTTTTAAAAATACGCTTGCTTTACGTGCACAGGGCTTAAGAGTTGGCTAAGTTTGTTGAGAGGGAGAGTGTCTGTGGGCATCAGCTTGGTTTACATATATATATATATATTAATTTTTGTCTTCAAGTTCTGACTTAGCATTTTGTCCAACCCCATAAAGTATCTCTAAGAGAGTAAAAGCTGCCTTCACAAAGTAAAAGGCTGCCTGAAAAATAAATAATTAGAACAGTGAAGAAAGTTGCTTTGAAGAAATATACAATAGTATATTACCTTAGCCGATTCCTTTAAATTCTTCCCACAACTGTCAAAAATATTTTCGAAAAAACACAAACAATCAATGAACACACTGTGCAGGCACATCTGCCTTTCAACTTTGGAACATGATTTTCTACTTAAGATTGTTTCTTTGTGATTATCTCTACTAAGAACTATGCAGAACTTCATTATTCAAACAGAACAAGCTAATATTCATTGCACAGTTATGATACTTCATGTATTATGAATATGGAATCAGGCCTCCAAAATTTAAAATATCAGGTCACTTAAGTCTATTTGCAAGACATCACATCAAATTCAAGAGCGTATTATTAGTTTCTTTAATAAAACAGAACTATTTTCTGAAATACAACAGTGAAATCCAATAAACAGAGCTTTGCACCCGAAACGCTGGAATCCTTGCCGTTTCTTTAGGGTCAGCATTTAAAATACAGGAATCATGGTAACAGAAAATTTGTTTAGTGATTTTGGAGTCAAAAGTCACTGAGTTGGTAATGGCAGATGATGGCAATACCTCTTCATTAATCAGACTGCAGGAAAAAGTCAATCTTTCAGGAATCTCCTGTCCCACCAGATAAAAAAACTGGCTTAAAGTCTTAGATTAAGATTCTTACAGTTCATATATACTAGCTGGGGGTGAGGTCCTCTTCAGACCTTACATACATTACATTCATCAAGTAAATTGAAGATCAAAACTAAATATGTTTTGAAATACGCACAATTAACTTAATGTAATTTAAAAATAAAATTAGTTAAATTAAGACATCTTTAGATATATGGCTTATCTACCTACAGCACACAAGGGAATGCAGAACAGAAAATCCCAAAATAGAGTTGAGAAAACACATTTTTTAATCCTTTCTGACAAATTGAGCTGCTCCTCAGGAAACTAAACAAAACAATCTCATACGCTGCCTACATAGCAGAAGCTTTGGTAGAATTTCAGTCACAATAGTTTAGTAACAAAATTTGTAATACCTTCACCTTTCCTACTGTTAATATGTTTTAGAAATATCTGGATCTCAGAGAAAGAAGAGTCATGTCAGAAAAAACAAAAATAAGTATCTATGTCCACAGTGTGTTTAGTTAGCTTCTCTCTGCTTTAGGGAGCACCAACAGACCTTTGCTTGTCCACATGTACATTTGTATTTATACATCTCTGGGGGGCATATTATATAGAATAAATATACAAAAAAATAAGCCACCATGACTGAAATATCTGATACACACAACCCTGACTGTTTTAACAGTGCCATGCTTTTGTAGCCTGGAGTATTTCTATTTGCATATTAATGAAGTTGAAGGTCAGATGCCACTAATTGCAACCTATTCACTCTGTCCAACATACCACTACCTACTCATGAGTGGACCTCTTAATGCCATTATGCAAATGATACTTAAATACAGAAAGAAATTCAAAATAGTGACCTCTACAGCAGCATATTAGCAGGAGGTAAATTAATAAATATATTCAAGAAACTGAAATAAAAAATTTACTATTCAACATTAGATTAATCATTGCTGAATAATATGCAAAAAACCCCTTTTTTCCCCTGGTGTTAGTTGTAGAATAAGATTTCCAGTATCTTGCTAAAATACATTAACCTATACTTCTGGAACGATTCCAGGCTGGGTCTGATAGAGACTAAACTGAACTATCCTCAGTAGTGGAAAAGTGAAGAATTGATTCTCAAAAAAGCAACACACAAACTAACCATCAAACTTCCCACATCTTATAGTAAAACAATTTGGTACAAGAGAAGATAATATGCTTTCTACAATTCATGTAGTGAATACGTAAGAGTAATAAATACATAGCTGCTTACCACTGTAAAGTGTGAAGTGTGTTCCACATGTAACTCCATGGCATTAAAAAAAAAGTTATTATGAGTTCTTTGGCGTAGAGTGATAAAAGAAATCGATTTATTCTAACATCCTAAAATGAGAGCATATACAAATACGTAACTTGAAATTGATGAGCCCATATCAAAAATATATGCCTTAAAAAAGCATTTAATTCAGACAATTCAGCATTTACAGACACTTGCTGAAAAGGAAAAAGTAGAGGATATTTTGTCTCTTGTGGGAGAGCAACTACTAATGTAAGACTTTAAAAGAGAAAGTTATCATGTGAAAGAACACCTGAAGTAGTAAATGATTTACACTGTGAAGCACATGATGAAGGTGCAAGGAAAGCAACAGGTCAGCATTTGCAATATGACAGAACAGCTTCAGTCTGTAGGAAAAACGTCCAAAAGGAATTACAGGGATATACAAGATAGAAGAACAATGATCAAGACTGAAGTATGAGTATGCAACTGGTTTTAATCACACAGGAAGAGAAACAGTAGTTATAGCCGAGAATTGGCAAGGAACAGAGAAGCTAGGGAGACAACATAGGGGAAAAAACACTGCTACTGCAAAGGGTTAATCAGATAAAACACTCAGGAAAAAGTCTGAAGGTAACTGAGTGAAGAAATATCAATTGCCAGAATAAAAATACATGTGATATTATACAGTCATGCAAGGAGTCAGGCCATGAAAGAACAGCATGAGAACTAGTTCTGCAATGGATAAATCTTGCCTTAGTCCTTTATCATTAGTGTAAAATGTAAAGGATAGCAAAGCCAAACCAATATATACATGGTTTTTAAATATTTATTTTAATTCTCTAAAAGAAAAAAAAATAATTTAAAAGTATCTTTAAAACCAGCAGAAGCATCCAGTTTGTTTACATAAATTACAGCTCAAATTAGGCAATTGTGAAATAAATTCAAATTAATCTCCTGTTGCAATGCTTTTTATGAGAAATTTTTATTCATTCTCTTGCACCAAGACTTTCTTTTTGGATGCTTGTAAAAAAAGGCTGAGCTTTAAAATGATAAAGTTTCTCTGCAGAACAGAAATAAACGCATGACATGAGGAAAACTACAGAATAACACTATTATTTTTATACAGGTATACACACATTCTCCGTTTATCTCAGTAATTTTAAGAACTCACACTATTATTCCATAGCACTGTTGAAGCAATTCAAAATAAATTTCTACACATGAGCTGGAGGCAGAAAACTTACTAAGAACTTTCATTTTGTGGTAATAAGCAGAAGTGTAGGCCTTGGGGTCTTAGCACTAAGCAAAAGGAAGAAAACAATTTCCATGTTTATAGAAGGAACTTTTAAAGTTATCACAGTGATGGCCTAAAGTGAATAACACTTTGCAAAGGTCTCATTATGTAAGAATATCAAAGATATTGATTCTATGAGCTGCAAAAGCACTAAAGGACCACTTTCCCTTGAGGAACATACAAAGGATCCTATAATTACCTGTCAGTGAATAAGCTTTGTTACGATTTTCTTTTCATTTGAAATTAAATTATTTACATAACATTTAAGACTACTGCTCTTTATAACAGAGCTAAAAAGCATCACTCACAGCTCTAAACACTTCTCAACACAATAATGTCAAGTGCAATTGGGTACTAAAGGTTAAGAACAGAACTAAAAAGTAACATTTTTATTTAACTTGTAAATTTAACTTTACCCTTTCTGATCAAAACCAATTTGTTTATGCTATAAGGCAGATATTCTACAAGCAGGACTACTGGAAAATCCAATAAATAGCTTTTGTTAAATAACTTGTAGCATTAGGGTGTTACTTTTTTATGGTATGGTTAAGTGGGTTTTAGTACTAATGTAGAAGTTGCTTAGTGCCATTCATAAATAGAAAACAGTCAGCTGTTACAGAGCAAGCTGTGTGTCACATTACATACATGCATCCCTGCATTAAATTGCCACACTAAGGTGTGAGGTGCCATGCAATTCCTTATCAAAGAGAGGATATTTTTTTTCAGGATAATGAACTGTGGTAATTACACAATAATATTCATGAATTTTATTACAGTTTGTGATTTTGCTGAAATAATAAATAGTATTCACACTTGTTACAGCCTATAACTATATCATCCACAATTTCAAAGCCCACACTAAAAATTTTGCACTTTACCACAAACATTTTTGACATCGCAATGCATAACCAGGATTATAGTCTTCCTTTTTAGTTATCAATTAATAAAATATTTTCTTCCTCACTCTGATGAGTAACATACAGCAAGGGAACAGATAGAAATGTTTCTTAACATAGTTTGGCTTAATCATAATAAAATATATGAGATGTTGCTCAAATACTCTGCTATGTATCACAAACTTTTATCACATCCAGGCGATCAAGAAGTTGCTTGCAATATAGGTTCTTAAGTAGATTCTTATTGAAGAATTTAAAACACTGCCCTTTGCATTTAAAATTGAGTAGATTAATAAAGGAATTTCCACACCAACTGCAGTAGTTGGTCCTGTTTCTTAAAACTTAATTAACTGAACACTGGAGTCCATAGAGGCTCCACGCTGCCAACAGGCACTAAGGACAGTGTACACATGGAGTTCTCAAAATCCTAAGCAGCCGTTGCTGACACAGGTGTTTGTGCTTCTCATCTTCAAAGTTATAAACGCAAGAAAAGAGCAATGTTTCTTCTTGTTTTCTCAGCAAGCTGACAATGCTCATTGTGTAATATACACAACGAACTTGTCTTTTTTGTTTTTTAATGTTAAGAAATCAGATGGCCACATCATCTCAGTAAAAGAAAATCTTATTTATGTGGATGATTCACTAGTAAAAGTTTTGTTTAAGCCCAGAAGGCGAGCACTACTTTTTGTGCTCTGAAAGTGAAATGCTTCTGTGTTATGTAGTAAGCCTTCATAGCACCAAAAAGAAAATGTATTTGAAAGAAAAAAATTACTTTATATTGCAGGCTACTGTACAGGGGAGTAAGGGGAAATCCAATCCCAAGACAATTTTCTGAAACCAGAAAGAAAACAATGCAATTGCTAAGAAAGCAGACAATTTTTTTATGCTACCTGTCTTGATTTTTAATAGAGATAGCTCTATCCATCAAGATTTGATACTGAATATAATTTCCTTTTTTCTGAATACAAAGAACTTTAAATCATTTCTTTTAGGATGTAAAAAAACAACCAAAAGTCATTTATATTTAAGATATACAATGAAGAAAAAACCCACACGCGATGAAATTGTAAAATCTATTTTCTCACTTCTCTGCATACAAAATGGACAGTACTAATACATCTAAAGAATCTGTATTACAAATTATTCTTCCTTTTTTTTGTTTGCATTTTCCTTTGAAAATAACGTAAACGTGACTGTGAAGGTATCCTAGATCTTTTTCTGACTCCATTGGCATGAATGCTAAAATTAATTGTAATCATGGATCATATGGAAAAGTATCAGGAAGTCAAGAAAATGTGACACTGCTATTATTTCATGTTACCCATGTCCATGTTACTTTATTGTATGAACTACTATTGGTGGCTGGCATTTCTGGAAAAGAATATTCAATTTACAGAAGCCTAAATCTATTTCTACCTATGTGCTTTTGAAAAGAATGACCTGTGGTCATTTTAGTTTCTAAAGAACCATTAAAAAAAACTGTTGAATTTTCTTTTAGTTTCCGTAAAATACATTTTGTCTTTTGAGTGTTGTTTTTTTTTAGTATCATACATTATTATCTGAAATAGTAAACAATCTGGAAGTGACGTTAGGTGTTCATTGCTAAGGTGTATTTTCATCAGAGACTGAATGTAATACATCTTTTTACTTCTGAAAGCTGACACACCTCAATGCTTTATGTTGTATGAAACTCACAAAAACATAGTAAATGAAAAAACAGAAAATTTTTAAAAATCATGCTAAAAAGGATTAAAACTTTACTTACTGGCACTAACTAATCAATTCAGATGAACCAGAGTAACTGTTAAATATGTGGTTTTTCTACTCAAACACATTGTTTTACATGATGTAATTTAACAAATATTATCATGAAAAATTACAATTTTTAACAAAACACTTCAGTATCATGATCTTGCACGATATCTCTGCAGGAGGCCATCACAAACCCAGCAACTGATCCTAGTTCACGTGTATTATTCAACAACTTATTCATTCGCTGGAAGCTAAAGATTCACATCCATTCCTCGCTTTTGCATGTACCTTTCAGTCCCTCACAGTCCACTGTCCATGGACATTAAAATATCATAGAAGAAACAGAAATGCTGATATTTTAGTTCTACTGCAATAAGCAGTGATTATGTGGATATCTACATGTAGGGAAATAAAAATTTAACTCCATTACAAAAATAAGTACACAGGTAGAAATACTTTCTACTCAATATCCTAAGCCTATATTTGAAAACTGCTGGTCACTATAATTCTTAAAATCTAGAGTTTTTCAAACATAATATACAACTATGGTATCCCTCAATGGATGATCACAAATTGTACTGTTTAGTTATTTCCTTATCTGAAGTAAAACGCAAATGACTTTTCCTTTCTTCTTGTGGTTTTTACTCGATTCCAGGAGATTCTCAGTGCACCAGTTGAACACAGCCAATACCACCCTAAAATTTGGTGCAAAAATGTACTAGGCCAAACATTATTTTGCTGGATAGCAAATATCCTTAGAAGCAGAACTAACATGTTGTTGGTTTTGTATCTTTGTTTTTCTTCCTCTGTCAAAGTGAATTCTGTTTACATTTATCTTAAAAACAGCAGTATTACACAATGTTATGCCTTAAACAATTTTCTTGGTTTTTTTCCCTATGTCTGCTGCTCCTATGCAATGAAAGAAAACAAAAAAATAAAATTCAGTGGAACCTGCTACAAACTTACTGGCTTAAATATTTATTATTTTGTAATTTGCAAGTACTCTGAAAGCCAGGTAAAATATTTATATATTTATATTGGGTTTCACAAGCATTTTATCTCCTTATCTTGACTTACTTTCTTGCATAGTCCATTAGCTATGTATTTTGTCAACTCACAAAAATACATTAGGGGATAAGTAAATAATGCATGGAAAACACTAATTGGATAAATATATTCTATGAGATTTTAGTCAAATCTCAGTCAATTAAAACTGAGCAAAAAAAGTCTAACAAATAGATGTAACTCAGGCTGCATTTCTAATTTAATATCAATAACATAAGACACAGTATGTATATGTATATGACTTAAACTTACCCCTTAGCAGCTGAATAGCATTATAAAGAAAAGTTAATTTTTTTGTGATAATGGTTGAGTGATGCTTGAGGTTCTGCACTTCTCACAGTATGTTTTTACAGAATGAAAAATACTGAGCCTTTTCCCCAAATTTTCATTTCTCCCTACCTTCCCTCAAATATTAGTGTCTAAAAGGATAATGATCTTTTAGACACTAACTATACCAAAATTAATGCTCGTATTTTGGCATTGCATAAATAGGAGATGGTACAACACCAGATTGTAAAGATCAAGAAAGAAAATGACCTATCTCATGGATCACTGTGTATACCCTACTCTACTTCCAGCATATTGTTCAAACAGTAGATTGTATAATGATTTTGTTCATAGTACGTAAACTCCTGAGCCTGACAAGGAAGAAGACCAGAGCAGGGATACCTGCATAAGTCTTTTAGAATATTGGGAATGCTTTAATGAGTCTTCAGTATTTCATGGAAAATGACAGGTCACAATGTTCAGGGTTATTAAGGAAATACTTTATTCTTTTCAGAGGTATTAATGAAGAAGAGGCACAAGTAAGTGTCTAAAAGTAGGTAACAATTCCCCAAACCTAAAAACTTGTCTAAATTGGATATATAATTTTGTATTTCACATTTGTATAGCCTACACCTCCCCTTCATCCAAACTTTGGGGGGACTCTGGTATTTTTTTGCATTACTGCACAATACAGACTGCAGGCTACCATATCTGCTTCCATAGACAAGAGCAGTGGCCCAGTTCTGCTCCCAAAAATCCTATTCTGGAGGAAAAGGACTAAGCCCCTGACTTAGTTTAAGTTCTATCAAGAAACAAATATGAAAAAACAGGCAGTCACAATTATTAAATTAGCATGTATGAGAAGTGTAATAGCCCTACTAAGTTACAGAGACACTATATTTAATGACTATCAATTAAACAAATGGAGCCAGAAGCATAAACAGGTATTTGCTTTCTCAGTGATTGACCACATAGTGTGCACATGCTGATGAGATTAATTTCTTTTATACTAGATGGCAATTTTAAGCAGGGGTAGATGGGTTAGCAAAGATGCAGTGAAAGTAGCAAATTACTTCCAAGGCAAACACAAGAAACACTTAACTTCTGATCTCAAGGTAATTAAATTTGTTAGAAATGTGGACTTGAACCCTTCTCAGGCCTACTGTAACCCAGTAGAGACCTTCCAATCAGTGCAAGTCAGGCAATCCCGTGTCTTCAGATGTCTGGGTCACTGCTACTTTCAGCATTTGCTCTTGCTGCGTATTAATTCATAAATAATACATGCAAGTCTAATTCTGCTCAGACTATGTCAGACAAAGCTATATGACATTGCTTGCTTTCTAGAAGTCATTACTGCTTTTTGTCAGTAAAATAAGTAAAGTAAAACCAAGTGAAGAAGTGCACTCTATTTACAGAAGGGAAAATTACAGAGGTAGTATGACTGGACAAGAATCAGGCAGAAGTGCAAAGTGAGCTTATAATACATGTGCAAAAAAGAGCTGACACACGTATCATAGGAGATGGTAAAACACTTATCACCAGCCTCTACTATCACATGACAAGGTTTACAAAGCTGGAATCTACTCGTTTCAAAGCTTTTTGTCATGTTCACTGTCCATTCAACTACAGAGCTAGTGGACTCTCAAATCTAGATGTAAAGGTCAAATCTATCAGTTTTAACAAATTGTATAGGCAGGTTTTGATTTACTCTCCAAAAAATGACTTTGCTTGTAAGAACTTTTTTTCTTTCCCTCCATATTCCCTCCTCTAATACACTGTAATCTTCCAAGAACACAAATGACCTTCCCAATTTGTTTCTTTCTATTATGCAAAATACACTACACATTATAATTCACATTTTATGTGGCAGATTAGAAAACATTCTGTTAGTTACAATTTGTTTAGATAACAGTTCAGTAAGTAGAAATATATTAACTACTTCACACCATTACAGCAAGCACAGTGGAAAAGACTGATGGTACAATGCTAACTGGAAGATGATCCAAGGATACTGTTCATAAGAATTAAAATGAAACAATATTCAATATATTCATTATCTTAGGTGCAATAACTACTTCATATAAAAACAATAATCTTTTACATAAGAAATATTAACATTGAAAATATAGTAGCATACATCTATTAAAACGACAATTATGCTTGAACATTTTTCAAACTATTTTTCAAGGCTTCTAGAATTAATTTAAATCTTAATTTGAAGCAGCTATTTGATATGGGCTTTGAAATTATGTTTTCTTTTTTATGGCTAAGCCATATACCTATTTTTATTGCATTAATAGTACAGGTAATCTTTAGTTTTAGTAAGTTTTATCATGAAACAAATTCATAGTCTACACTTCTAATGAGAAAGCACACCTGGTTGAGAGGGGAATGTTTAAGCATTCTTACTTATACTCCATTAGCCAGACTACTCTGAAGGATGTAGTCAACATGACACTGTGACTTTCAGTGAGTCACAGTTCTGTGTGGTCACACTGGAGATACAGTTTTAACCCTACATATTTTTAAAGCATGAAAAACCAAATTATACTCTTCCTATTTTAGCACTGTTATTTACTAATCACAGAATCCCTGGAAAATATGGATTGGAGCTCATCTAATCCAACTTCCTCCTGATAGCATGGTTAACTTTAAAGTCAGATTAGGTTGCTCAGAGCCTTGTACAATCAAGTTTTGAAAGTCTCCAAGAATGGAGATTCCATAATATATCTGGGCGATCACTTTCAGTATTTAATCCCTTTTATTTAATATTTGGGAAAGTAGCTTCAGACAAAACATATCTGTATAATTCTAATTAAATACAAATCCTTGTTGATTCTAAGAGTTTGTAAGTGTATTTTAAAGTAGTTTTGAAGTTACTTTGGTGAGACAGCAACAGTCTTGAAAATTTAGAACCTTCTAACCTATGTCAGAATGCTAATATTCCTTTTAAAAGGCTAGCCCTTCATAAATTGCATTTGCTGTTGCAGAATATTTACCTTTCATCGAAGAACAGAAATTGAAAAGTGTATCAAAAAGTTTTACTTGGGAAGTTCTTGGTTTTGTTGCTCGATTTTTAAAACCTGTTTTCTTGCATATCAGTATTATCTGATGAGCTCTGACCTAACTTTAAAAAACACTTATCTGTAAAAGAGGTAGAAAGATATCATTCCCTCAGGACTTCCTTAACAGGCCTATATATATTTCACTGAATTTTTAGAGTTGGAAGGGACCATAGAGATCATCTAGTCCAAGACATACTAGATTCAAAACAAAATACTTGAGAAAAAAAACCAAAACCTTATGAAGATAAATAATAGAGTAATACGAGTAGTTCCATGGCAGTCAAACTACACTTGTTCTGATGTTCCACCATCTGGCTCTATGAATATCACTCAGTGATTAGTCTTTGAAGTAAACAGCAGAGAAAGTACCTGACATTATGAGAATCGAAATGTTAGTAGGCAAGCAGCAGAAACAGAACCTTAATAAATGTGTCCTTATTCCAGAAGCAGTCCTGGTCCTGGTAATTTGCAACTCGATTGCTTTTATCGGCATGAGAGGCCTTTGTGACCATACAAGTTGCTAAAATAAAGTACATAATACCTTGACATGGCACTGAATTGTACATTACATAAGCATCTTGTTGCAGTGGTAGTAGGTACACTTTGAAACATCAATTATATGGTTCCACATGTTTCCCAAATGGCATATTGACTCTTAAGCCTTGTGTTCTACATTCTGAATTCTATTAGTGACAACAGGACTTGTAAAAAGGTAATAATTACCTAATCATACATTTGTTGATTAATCTGGTTTAGAGTTAATTAAATGGTAATTAAATTCATTTCTTGTAGATTTAAGTAGCCTCTAACAATTAGAATATGTATTTAACACACTCTTAGACATATGAAATTGCTTGCATTAAACAACAAAGGCTCTTTTTTCTGTATACACATTCACATGCATAAAAATGCAGATATACAATGCCAAATGGTGTAAGAAATGTAAAACATACATTAAAAAAAGAATGTAAACATATGGAAGGCACATACCAGTGTCAAGTATTTCTAACAAAGTTTTAGAATGGTCTGGTTAATCTTTTTGAAAGCAATTAATTTCTGCAGATGTTACAACACCAACACTTTCTCCAAGACAAAATTGAAACAAGTAAATGACCATGTTTCTCTTTTTCTTTTTTTTTTTTTTTTAATTTTTTTTTTTGCATGTTTTGCTTTGGGCATTGGGTTTGGGTTTTACTTGTTTGGGGTTTTTTTTCCAGAAATCCTATCTGCTCATTGCCTATTGACTGTAGAATTGCCAATTTTCTCTTTCCGAAACCTTTGCAAACTAAACTGCATTAAGATAAAATAACACGGGTAGAGGTGCTCAGAGCAACCCTCAGGCAGCAAAATCAACTATGTTACTAAGAATGACACCCAAGTTTCAATTTTCTCACTTATTGCCATGACCTGTAACAGCAAATTATGACAAAAAACTGTGTTCTTTTAGTAGCAAAATTTAGGGAATGCCTCCCCTTTTACAAAATCTTCTCTAATGTTAAAACTAAGTATGCTTATGACAACTTAGAATTATATAATGATGATAAGGGGTTCACTGCACATTATGGGGGCATTACCATATTGAATTATTATTACTGGAAGGCTCTCAATTTAATTAAATCACTAAGTGATCATACAGATACTAGCAGAACTGCCATACTACAACAGAACAGGGAGAAAAGAAAAGATAATGGTAACCGATGCAGAAATGGGATAACATTAATGCAGAGGAAGGTATAAAATTGAAACTATTATTCAGTTGTCAGTAAGCAGTAAGAATCTGATCCATAAATTATTGCACATAGTATACACTATCTCAGCACAAGTTACTGATCATTACTATATTGTATTTGTCCATCAGCACCATACAACAGTATCTTCGTATACAACATAAATGTGGCATCTGTAGGCTTCTTTTTGATAACTATTTACATATGCCTGCAGGTACCAGGGTCTGGCATTCAACCCCCTTTTGCCGTAATAATCTGTCCTATTGATGACCACCTTGACACATTTAATGGTACAGTTTGACTTAATCTTTCTATTTATTTAGGGAAAAAAAGTTTAAAACTCTAAAAGGGTATAAGCTATTTTATTTCTAATGTGGTTTTATGGCTCCAGTCTGTATTTCTCACTCCATGACATTCCGCATGTCATATGGTATGTTTCCTCAGGGAAAGTAAATCAGCTTCTATCCTGGAGTGCAAGCTTCCTAATACACAAAAAAAGTGCTTTGTTTGAGAGCAGAAGTACTGTACAGTTGTTATGGAAACTGGATTTTAAAAGCAACTGCATAGTTTTGAGGGGTATCTGCTTAATTCCCAAACAAATTCCTCACCCCAGCTGCCCTCAAAGGAATGATTTTAAATCAGTCTCTTGCAAGATGCAAAGAGTGACTTCCAGCCGAGAAGCTTAGCACAGCTCCCAGTGGCTCAATGAAAAGGATGAGCCCTTTATTTCAGCCAGAAGAGTTGCTCTTCATGAGCCACAAGAGTCCTCACTTACGCCTCAGTTCTGCTAACGTAAAGGGTGAATACATTGTAAGTCCAGCTGAGGCAATACTCAGGAAAAAGCGTGGTACTAGAAAATTTAATTGGCAGAAACAGGCAATCCCTCTCTTCTTGCAGGACACACACGCAAGAGCGAGTTCCAGTGCAGGTAGAAAGTCCTGTACAAATAAGGAAAAAGGAAATTCATCTGGCATGTGTGTAGCAGGAAATGGAAGTGGCAATGTTGATCATAGTTGCCATTGTATGGTCTGAATCTGTCAATAATTTTAAGCTGTAAATTTAGGTTGTTTCATATTTTTAAGGCAGCTGATAAAGCTTGAATCACCCATAATTGACTACATAAACTTACAGTGGTCTTTATTACGTGTATGTTTATGTATTTTCAATAACAACTGTATGCAGATGCAGGTTTGTTTTTGTTTTGCTGAAACACAGAGCACACGCATATGTATAATTTTGTTTGTATGTACATTGCATAATACGGATACATACAAGCAAAATTAAAAATGAAAAATTGTACCAGAACTAACAGCTTTGCATTGAAAAAACATGGTCAGTCAAGCAACAAAATGATCACCCGATGACTCAGAAGTAGAGTTAAAAGTCAGGTAAGATTCCTAGTGTTAGAAGTGATACAGACAGGCACTAATCGGTTGTTTGAAAGACACATTTACCAATCAAGCACAGACTGAAGTAAAACATGCCAAGAGTCATGCATTGTATTATCTTCAATTAATAATTTAACTTAAAAAATAATCAACTATCTTCTCAAAGCTAAGTTAGTCCTTTACTGAATGAGATCCAAAAACAGAACCCAAATACAAAGTATCTTTCAAAATATGAACTAATCGAGAAAGGTTAAAATGTTATGTAGCGATAATAAACTTCAGCAATGAAAGTAGAAAAACTAAATCTGGATTCAACTACAGCAAGGAGATGAAAATACCACAGGTTTAACAATGCATTACATTGTAGCTGCTAAAAAGACAGTATCAGGTAAGAAGTGTGCATAAGTACATTTTTCTTTGCATTCAAAAATCTTAAAATCTTAACAAATGTACAAGTACCTATTTACAGAAGAACATTGGTATTATTTTGTACTGATAAAAATAATACAGAATCAATATGCATGAATAAGCCCAATAGAAGGCATTACCTATATGGCTGCTCCATGCCCTTTTCCTTTTTACTTATTTTTAAAATTGTCTTTCTGTTTTCAAGGCTGCTTTGGAAGATGGGCATCAGATGGCTGTTTATACACATAAACAATGTTCATCTTTAAAAACCACTAAATTATATCTAGTTTATAAATACTGCCAACTTTCTGCACCTGCACTGAATCAAGACTTTATATAAGGACAAATTGTATGTTCAGACACGCATCTTAACATTAAAGTCCATTTCATTTACATGACCCTGGAGCCTTGTCCAAACAAGCTCACTTGAGCTTTACCCAGATGGTGGCCATTTGCTTGGGCTCCATTTATTACTATTCCCTTAAGTTAAGGCAGGCAGCCAGCTGGCAGAGAATCACAGACTTTTGCTGTGGAGATTACATGTCTTCATCACTGCATGGTAAATAAAGGAATGACAGTTATAAACGTGCTAATGTTTGCATCATTTTCTTGCTTAACCTACTGTGTACAAGCTTGTTTTGCACCTGAAAATAATATATACGTACATTAATGGAAACAGCCATGAAAGAATTGTAGAAAGAGCAGAAATTATTCTGTCTTAAATTAACAGGATGTGTTTTGGTCCAAGTCTAAAATAAAGCTCCAAACCCCAAAAGAAACAAGTGCAGGATAAATATCAAAACAGCAAAGACAAGGAGATTATGAAGAAATAAGCAAGTTTTTCAGCAAATTCTTGTTCCAACTACCTAGGCAGAAGTTTTTCCATTTTAAGATATTTTACTGTGATAACATTTGAAAACAGATGCATGAAATATACAATAACAGGTTTTCATTTAAAACTTTGCAGGTCCTTATAGTCTGTATCTTAGCACATACGCAAGACAAATAGGTAGTTCTCCCTGCATGAAGTTGACAGACGGCAAGCCAGAAATTTTTACTAGTGTGTAATTGTGACTGTTGATTCCACCTTCCACAAAAATAAAACACTAACTATAGCCTCAAAAGATTTATCTATAAAATATCATATTCAGTAAACTTTAGCATTACAATATGCTAAGCTCTCTACCATCACACAATTTTATTATCATCATATTTTCCTTAAGATAGCACTTGTTATCATAAGCAATCCACTGAGCCATCCCCATGGTTAAAACAAAAATAATAATTAAAAATAAAAATATCTCCTTCAAAACCTACCTAAGGACAGTGGGAATATTACATGGGGTATACACCAGCAAACATAACACATGCCTGAAGCTTGTAATACCTTTATGTGAGGAGAAGTTCACCACCACGAAAAAAATTTAAGCAGCTAGTTTACGACACTAAATAATATAGAATTTATATTACACATACAGTAGCCAATACATATTCAAGGATCCAGCATTAAAATGAATATAACCCTTATATTTTATCAGTATTAACGATATCAGTACCTAAAACATTTATTATGTTCCTGAATCATTAATTTTCAAGTAGCTAATGAACAGACTACCAAACCATTAAATTACACTAGCTTTTTTCATAGAGCTAGTAGAGAACAACTTACTCATTTTAAAACGGCTTCCAAGCTTTTAAAGGTGTATAATTTCATATTCAATGGGAACAAGTCAACAACTCGTTTAGAAATTCATTCTGTCCAATATTTCTAGTTAAAAATTTAGGGTTTTAGAATTTTTATTTTCCCACAGAAAGTCAACTCTATCTATGGTAAGTCTATACCCAGAGTTTTAATAACCACAAAACACTAGACCAAAGGAGATTTGTAATAATTTCCATATACAAATTACGCTGCAAATCAGAGCCCTAACTTTAAACTCCAACAAGCAGTAAGAAAGTAAGTATTTACCTCTTACAAAACAGTAACCCAGCGCTCCCGTATGTGAAAGGTGCACCACATTCCTACTAAATAACACCCCAGACTTACCCGGGACAACCGGCAATGTCTTTTCCTCAGCAGAGCTGCAACCTGAAGTAGTTTCTCCCAGAAGAGTCAGAAATTCCTTCAGCAAAGGGCCGCCAGCAAACTGCTGCCTCAACTTCAGCAAACGCCTGGCAGGAGATGTTAAATCCGCAGCTCTGCGCTGGCATCTACCCCTTTTGTGTAAGACACGAAGTAAAAGTTCTCCCTTCCCCGGTCGTTGATTTAAAGCAGCTGCTGAAACGAGGAGGAAAACCTCCCGATTGCCTCATCCCGTAGCGAGGAGCCGCCCCGCCGCAATTTCCTCAGAGCGCTCCTCCTGGAAGCTTCGGGAAGCTTCGAGGAACTTCGAGAAGCTTCTGGAAGGTGAAGGGCGGGGCGGGGCGGGGCGGGACAAAGCCGCGCGGGGCGGGGCGGTGGCACGTGATGCCTCGCGACGCCTCAGCCGATCACCTCAGTTCACCTCAGCGAGCACCGTTGCAGCAAGTTCTGTTGTCTCAGCTTCTCCCCACAGCCCTTCACTTCAACCGGGCGGGCTGGCGGCTTGTGTGAGAGCTGTGGAGGCTTCAGGGACGGCTTCGGACCGGGAAGCTATCGAAACTGCCGGCTGAAGGTGGTGCTGCCTTGCCTCGCTTCTTTGCTAACGGTATGGTGGCTCATGTTGGTTTCTTTTGACTACTTGCCCGTGGGCTTTGGGCTGGAGGACTCTCGGTGCTCGAAGGGCCGTGCTGAAAAGCGATCTTATGTCTTTCCGTGCGTGTGAGGGTATGCTTTGCAGAGGCCGTTTCTGTTGATTGTTGGCTTTATTAGCTATTTCCACAGTGAAATAAGCTCTATGTCTGTATGCTTTGGGCAAGTGTTAAAATTCAGCCTTGTCTGTGCTTAAATTGGCAGTTGTTGTAGATAAAGGTACTGGTGATAAAGCTATTTGTCTATTTCTGTCAGAGAACTTGTTTTTAGCTTTTGTTATCTCCTGAAGTCATGTTGGTTTCTGTCAAGTTTAAGAGTTACTGCAGTCAGGCATACGTTTAAGTTCTTCACTGAACCCAAGTGCTTGTTAACGGTTTTACGGAATTGGTGGTATTTTTTTCAGTATCTTTTCACTTTATCCAGATGTTGTGAGTGTAAATGCTTAATACATCTCCTTCATCAAAAATAAAGATTATAGTAAAAATAATTGTCACAAAGAGTTATTGAAAATCGCGTTTTCTTTTTTTTTAGCCTCTATAACTGTGTACTAAGAATATTTGAATTAGGTTAGCTGTAGCCCTCCTATTCCCCCAGTGATTCTGCAGTTATTGGGAATTTTTTTTTTCTTATTGTTTTTCCTACACCTTTTTAGAAAGTCTGGATTCTTCTTTCTTTTCAGTTATCATGCAGTAGCTTTTTGCCTTCTTCTCACAAGTGTTCATTACTTGCACAACTATGTTAAAATTTTACTTGAACTTATTTCAGGTGTCTTACATATTTCCAGTGATCTTTCCCTTGAAAGGTGTTTTAATTTCAGTTTACTAAGGCTGTTTTTCTTTATTTTCTCTTACTGCTGTTATAATCTGGCGTGTGACAAGTATTGCTGTTGCAATTCAGTCACTGCATAGCAGTGATTTCTCTGTAGCTTAACGTGGGTTTCTATAGGGATCTCTCAGATAACTTGTTTAGAAGGCCAAACTATTTAATGTTATGGTTCATAAGACAGAGTTTTATTTTTTCAATGTTATGCAAGGACATTGGACTGTAAACTTTAATTTTAGAGTTCCAAGAAAATTCTAAACCAAAGAAAAACTGAATTGAAGAAAGCAATAGAGTTCAAAAGCAGCCACCCTCTAATTGAAGTAAGATTGTAATAGCAAAATGTGAGTAGCATCTGAGGTATTAATGCATTACCACATGCAGTGCTGATTATATCATCTTAATAGGTTCCTTCTGACTAGAGTTAATTTCTGAATAAAAATAAGTGGTTGACAACACAAACATTCCAACATACATGGAAAATAGTATTTTTTTGTTATATGATTGTTTGTCTGAATCTAGATACTTGCAATAAATTCTGAAATCAGTACATGGCTAATAATGTTTTACAATTACAGAAACTAAGTCACACAATTTCAAAGTTAATACATACAAGTTTAATTTTTAGATAGCAGAGTGGCTGTATGGATATGATCTACAGGATGGGAGAAGTCAGTAGGAAATTTTGTCTGTGGGCATTTCTTTTTGATAGTGCATGATTTCTTTATTTGTTGTGTATCCATGTTATAACCTTCCTATTTATTGCTTTTAATACTAGAGCATCACCTTTTTTGTTCTAGCTCAGCCCTGGCTTGAGTTCATTACCTATTGTGAACTTTCCAAAACTACTTCTGGATATATTCTAGGTTGTAGAACATGGATCGTCAGCACTAGGTCTGTGATCCTGCTAATCTTGTAGGATCTACAAAAGCAGTCCTTGGAGAATCTGTTGAAGGGGACTTTCTTAACAAAAAAGCCCTGTGTCCATAAGGAGATGCAAAGAGAAAATTTTGAAGATGTTTTAACAAAAATAATATAAACAAAAAGTCCCTAATTCATGGTTTCTAATGGTAATTGTAATTTTTAGTTGTTGTTAGTTATAGATAGCTGTTGAAAGCTAATTGGATTTGTTATTCTAGTTTAACAAATTGCTAATAGTTACTTTGTGACCTCAAATAATTCATTGAATTAGTAATTTTCCCATGACACTTACTTTTTGAAGGATTATGGCTAATAATGTACATTTTATTAACAAGCACTCATCAAGCAGTTCAAGTAAATAATGACAAACTAATAGAATGAAAATTACTTATTCTGACTCCTAACTATTTATTAGTTTACTTGAGAAGTTATGAAATATTAAGTAAAACATTTGTTGTTAAAGAACTAACTTAAAGATAAAGTTCATTACAAGTACAATTCATAAGGGGCCAGTATGTTCACTGTTATTTTAAGGCACTCTCTTCCTCTGTGCTTACTGATGTCTTATCTGGGAGGAGTTGGGTAGTTATTGAAGTTTTTCTGGAAACATTTGTGTGTATGAGGATATTTCAGTTAAAATGAAACAAACATACAAGTCTCCTGAAAAGTTCTGTTTTCACTGAGCCCTTTAAAATGTTTTGTTTAGCTTGATAATTTCATTTTTATTGCCAGGTTTCTAGGGTTTTGCTTGTGATACTGATGTAAGCGTTTTATACATCAATGGAAAGGTCTTATAGATGTTTCCACTGACATGGAATGGCCCCAGAGGAGCCATTACCATCACATTCCAGGCACTGGAGTTGTTACAGTGACAGTGAAGCGTCTCTTACACTTCCTTGGATGGGGTAACGGCCCCAGAGGAGTCTTTATGATGTCAGTGCAAATGCCTGAGTGATTATGATGTCAATGGAAGTGCAGTTTTAATGCCTTGTAAAATGTTTGTGAAAAACTCTAGAACCATGATGAAATAAGGCAATGACTTGTAATAAGTTATTTGGCTACCCAATGTAAGGTTTGAATGTAAGCCTTGAAAGGAGAGAGATCCTCTGCAGCCTCTTACATACGTGCTTTGGCATGCTGAGAAAGAAAGACGAAAATGACTTGGGAATTTGCGACAGTACCAACAATACTATCAAAGTGCACCACAGTACAGATGACTCAATAGAACAGTAATTCTTGTCCTAACTGAATTAGGCGAATGGTGGAAGCATCATTATGACACAAAGCAATGTTGGAAGCACAAGGAAATTGTGGCTTAGTCTTCATCCTGTCAGGGGCAGAAACAGTAAGTTCCTTTCAGTTCTCATGATCTCAGGGATGAGATTCTAGAAGACGATCTGTGGGCTGCATTTAAATAACTTGTAGGACTGAATGTTTTACTCAATGTTGTCATATAGTCAGGTGAACAAGGTGACAAACATTTGTAGCTTTGCCAGATTTGTCCCTCTGACTAAACATTTTGAACTATACTGTAACAATGGATTTACATTGGAAACCAATAACATGAGTAGGAGGAATTTTAAATCTGAAAAATCAAAATACTTGTTTTCATCAAAGCAGAAGTCATAAAAGAAACATAAGAAGAGTAGCTCAGAGCTATTTTTTGTGTATAACTTATAGTAATACTAACCATTTTGATTTATTGTGCTAAAATGGATCATGGTGAAGGTTACGTTAATTAAAGAAATTACACAACTATTCATACGTACATCACACAGACATGATCTATTTTCTTTATAGGGATGTTGTGAATTATGTTGTCAAGACAGCTATCACTGCATATCCACACCTCTCTCTTCCCTCCTCCCCTCCACCCCCCTTTGTTGTAACTTTGTTACTTAATTTATCAGTTGGTTATTGGTTAAAAACCAATCTCAGCAAGTGTTAACAAATGAGGGTATAGGGCAGTAAAATTTCAATTACATTATTTTTTCTTTTTAATACTTGCTGAGAATTCAGGTTCATTATAAGTAGTTATTAAGGGAAATATAGACTGCATGATAAAACCAGTCAAGTTAAACATTTAATGCTTTATTCGTTCATATAAATACATTTGCAATAAAGTGTAGGCTGATTGATTCTCATACAATGAAAGGCAGATGGATAATTGATACAAGTTGTGGGGTTTATTTCTTACAAGGAAAATATAATCTCCTTTAACTAGATTGTTAAATACATGCTTTTATTCCCTGCACTAATCTACATCATCTTGTAAGGTGTACCTATTGACTATATTCTTTCTATTGCACCTTTCCTAAATTTTAATGTCATCTTAGTAATTGTTTTAAATTAGTCTTACAGATATTATTGGAAAACAGCCTGATCTCACTGATGTTGAAAACATCTTTATTACTTAGTTTAGATGTTTCAAATGCAGTACTCTGTTAATACTCTAAAAGGCTAATTGCTTCTTATGTTCCATTAACAGGAGTGAGATGTGTCTTTTTAAGTAGAGAGTAATATATATTCATCATTCTCTTATTCTTGTTTTCATTAATATATGGTAACAGAGTAAGATAACAATTATCATAGGATTATGGATTATCTATTTGTACATAATCACGGTTACTTCTATTCATTTAATACTTTAATACATATAAATCTTTAACTAGTTTGCTTAGTCCTAGGTGTTATTAATTCACAAACAGTAAATTTCTTTTTGGCTTTCTAGCTTTAATTTCTTAATTTGCGAGGAAACAAAACCCTAGGATCTGGGGTTTTGGGTTTTTTTTCAGTGGACCAGTAATTCTGTATTGTTGAAGAATATGAGGAAAAAAAAAAAAACACAAACAAAAAACCAATCAAAGAAAAAAGCCCCAGTTGTCTCACCATCTTCTGAGTCAAGCATTCAGAAACCTTTTGGTTATCATGTCCTGAGGATTAAATCTTATATCACAGTAGATCTGAACCTACGCTGTTAATCACTGGAATCTGACACTTAACTAGGAATAACAGTAAATTGTGGTCTTCCACAACTCTCAAAAGTGAAAAGGGATCTTTTTTCAAAAAAGTGTCAGAAGAAAGAGATAGGAAGTGAGCATAAACTGAGCACTGTGGGTGCCTAAAAATTAATGGAACCATTCTTGTAAGGGGTGGTATCTGCAAAAACAGTGTCAAAGCAACAGCAAGGCAAATGCTTTGATGTTGCCTTCTGTAATGACCTTGCTGTGCTACCAGTGAGAGAGCAAACATGACCTCTGACTTCACTGTTTTTCAGATTTGTTAGATGGTAGTAATGTCTGTCACAACTTGTCTCTCAAATGGGCACAGTAACATCAAAACTGCAGGTTTCCTCATTCTTCCATTGAGCACAAGAACGTGTGCGGGAGTTGAGACAGCAGTTTCTGAGATGTTTCTTTTCCATGCTGTTCTGACATGCGTAAGTCAATTAGTGAGATTCTGTGTCCAGAGTATTGCATGCTTCTCTGTTAATCTTGATAACTTCCTGTGGCTTGAACAAAAGAGCTTAAAGTTCTTTTGTGGGACTTTATCTATGCTTTATCTTTTTTTCCACAGCTGAGAAGTATTTTGAAATTTCTGCTAGTTTAGTTGTGACATATTTCACTTTTTCTATTTACTGAAAGCCCCAGGGGCACCAAGTACACGTGCTGTCAAACATTTGCTTAGTGCTGATTGAAACTCTAGCAATTGGCTGCAGTTACTTGTCTGGGATAAGCTTTGCTCTGGAACACTTTGTTATACAGAAATGGGATTTAAGAGAAATGAGCTGCAGTTCTTTTGAAAGACCTTAGCTTCTATATTTCTGTCAGTTCTATGACGATATTCAGACCACTCTTACTAGACAGCCAGCGTAATCTTTGAAAGACTAGGTCTTGCTAGATAGACAAGTGACCAGTAAGTTTATTACTCACAATAAATATTTGAAGACCTTAAATGAAAATGTCACAAGAATGCAACCCAGATATCAACAATAAAGTAAAACAAAAGTCCTTGTCTTCCTCCCACTCCCACCCACGGCTGAGTTTACATCTACTGCTAGGAACATGTAGAACTCTGCTTTGTAGATTAGCGCTTTCCTTGAATATTTGGAGATGGGGAAACCTGCATTGCCTCTTAAGACATGTTACCATTCTAAAGCACACTTATCTCCAGTATGCTGTACTGGTGAAGTTACACTGCTTACTCCTTGCTGGATCTATTTCATTGGTCCATTACTTTAACCGTCTTTTCCTAATAGTCTGCTCACTGTGACTCTACTTCCATCTCCATTCCGGTTTTTGAAAACTAAGCTGTTGCACTAGTAAGCTTTTATGTACCTTAGCCTTGGATCATTGATAGGCCTTGAACTCCCACAGTTTGTCATTCATGAATACCTGCTGTTTAACTGTCAATCTGTAAAACCTTAGGGTTAGGTATTACTCATTTCAGGGAGGTGCAATTTTAAGTAATCATTGCTGTAAGTGCTGTAAAACCAGAGAATAAAATAATGTTAAAGGTGATATTTTAATTTTTTAGAGAGAGCAACGGAAGTGTTGTAAATTTTGAGGTGTAAGGATTGCTGCGTTTTGTAATTTAGCATTGAGTGGCTTCTATTGTGCAGCCTCAGAAGTCCGGACACACTGGACAGATAATTGCATTTGTGCTTAAAGGCAATAATAACATAGATGTGAAACACGAAATACTGCTGGATGACCTTGGAGAGGAATGCCTGAGGCATCATGCTGTGGCAGCTGACATCATTAACTGTGACTGTTATGCTTGGGTCCTGGAATAATCAGACTTTAGAGAAGCGTTTCACAGGGGGCACCTTATGGATGTCAGTCTTTCATGCACTCATTATGATGCTGTATGTGTTTGATTGTGTGAGAACAAGGAAGATCTACCTTGAGGCGTAACAGGCAGTCTAGCTGGTGGTATTAGGAATCTTGACAGAGTAAAGCAGTGTATTAAGAGCTTTCACACTGATGATCCTCTTAAAAATGAGACTTCAGAACATCTATTGCATAGCATGATTCATCTAAGACATCAAATAACATACGTTCTTAGCCTTTGACTGCGGTCTTAATAACGTTATGTTTCAGTTGAAAAGTAAAATTAGTGGGAAGTTTTAAAATACCTAATTTGTCCACAATATTTTTGTGTATCCATCTTGTGAAGAGGTTGATTCCTGTAATCAATCATTGAATCAGTGAATTGATGCCTGAGTGAAGTCAATTCTAGGATAAAATATTTTTTAAAATATTATAGAATAGTAAACCAGTGCTTTTTCTACCAGTTTCAAAACAGTGTTACTTCACCAAGCTTCTGTACAGTGTGGTTCACTTTTAGATAGTCATCTCTCAGCTCTAACAAAAATGTATCTTACTTACTTGAAATGCATTTATGAATAGAATTATTTTAAGAATCATCCATTGTTATCAATAAAAGAGTCTGTAATAGGTATCTTATGTAAGTTAATTATCACATTAAGCTTACCTATTGCAATCTAGTAACATTATGAAGAGCATTCAAAATAATAGACCTTGATAAAATAGCCATTTAAATTCAGAGTTTATGATATTTTAGAGTTCACTGTCTGAGATTCACTGCCCTTGGGTTGGAGGAGGAGTTGGTCAGTTTTCTGTCAGGAACAAGTGTCACTGCCAAGGAAGAGGTCTGTCAGGACTGAAAAAGAAGTTGAATGTCTCAGAGAAACCATTTTTACTCCTTTAACCATCTATCTAGACATCATTAAAAGATGGAGTAGATTACAGATTCTTATTAAAGATGAGGTTTGTATCATAGGTAAGTTACAGAGACTAAAAGGTTTTGAAGCTCATTATTAAACTATTTTGTGTACAAGGTTGGTTTAGATACATACAATCAGAATTTGGTTGGTATGCTTTGAGTGACCAGATTTAGATGCAGGTCAGCATCAGTTACAAATAAGATCTATTGTTTGCATTTGTTGTCTCAGTGCAGATTTTCAAACCCCTCCTTTTTTTTTACAGTCTTGTGAAATCTAGGTATTTGACATATTTGCTTTCCAAATAAAAAGATATCGACACTGTACTTTCTGTACCTGCATTAAGGATGAGCTGGCTAGTTAGCTTTGAAGAGTTCTTTTTGTTTTCACAAGGAATTCACTCCCTGTGGGAAAAACACAGTTTTAGTATCATGCTGTATATGCATAATACTATATGCATACATATATGCACTGTATTATGCATTTAGTATATTGCACAAGAATGTTCTTGAATGAGACTGTGGGAGGTTATCTGATATTCTGTATCAGCAACGAAATATCTGAAGGAGGAATTCCCCTAAACATTGTGAAGAGATATGTTGGGTTTAAAGTATCTGGTTAAGAGAACTAAGAGTGCTAAATGAGTGTCTGTCTCGTCAATTGTATAGGTTTGGACCCCAAAGGGCAACTAATGCAAAGATGGTAAATATTTTGAATGTGTAGAACAATAGCAGCTGCACAGACTGTGGGTTGGAAGCATTTCATAATTACAGTAAAAGAAGCCTTTCTTTAAAATAAATGTTGGCATGCAGGTGTCTGTAGTAGTTGTACTGTCTGACTTGAGCCAATAATATTCTGTAGATAGTAATTTCATTGTTTCTGGCCCTGATCCTTAGCTTCACAGCCCTAACAGTAGTAGAATGTTTGACTATAAATAATTGTAATGTGGTAATTAATTATGTGATAACTGAAGACAAGGGAAGCACAATTGATTCTATTGGTTCGTGAGTTAATTATTACTTAACCTAAAGCTAAATTTCCACTACTTGTTATAATTATGGTAGTATAGTATATAAAACTTAGTATATATGGTAAGATGTATAGCTTACACCTGTGCAATTGGCTGCGTTTACCTTTGGCCAATAGAAGGTAGCAATATATAATATACTCGCCAGTTAGCATGTATCTGATATCTCAGAATTTACAATGACGGAAGACAGTACGTTCTCAGTACTAAACCTGTTTTAATTTACTGAAATATATTTATGGTAGTACTCATTGTAAAGCTTGCCTCTTCATTAGAAATACAAAGTGTCTGTGTGGATATATATATTTGGTATATTCCATTGCTGTTCATGTGTTCTTGGGGTTTTATGTGACAAAGCTTATGGGGAAGGAGAATTTAGTTCAACACTCCTGTGTGTCTGTAGTTATTACTCAAGGTCACAGTACTTGATTTCAGGTAGCAATTGAGTTTATTCAGATCTTATTTCTGACTTGAATATGCTTGATACAATGGAATATCTTAAGGACTGTTGAAATGTTAATTATATTTTTTAAATTTAATAGACATGATATTAGCAATAATAAGTAGTAAAAGTAGCACAACCCGACTGCCACCCGCGTGTGTGTGCAGATATGCACACGTGCACTCAGCTTTTATTATTTTTCCATGGGCTAGTACCTTTTGAGGAAGCCTTCAAATTTCCAGCCAAGCCTAGCTCTGTTAGAGTCAAGACACTATCAACGATTGGATAGAGAAATAACCTTTTGCAATATTAATAAATGCTCTGGATTTTTTAACTCTATTGCTTTGACCTATAATGCCAAAAACATAGATTACATCATTAAGGCATGCATTTCTGCATTCTTATGGTATTTGCTTCATTTTTTGTGACAATGAATATGTCCAGATTTTTACAACATCTGGCATATTTATAGCAATTACTTCTGGACAGACTGTACTGCTGTCACTCTAAATTGAAACGTCCAAATGCATACTGAAGTTATGATTAGAAATGATTTAGTCAACATGTAAGTAGTTTATCTTACTCATTTAAACAATAAAGCTATCAAACCTGACAGGTGTGACTGTTTTGATGCTGTTTTCATTGACTAAAATAAGGTTTTTTTGTAAGTTTGAAATTTTTTAGGTAAGTACACATGTAAAATGATCTAAATATTGTTCAATAGGACTTTTTTGCTTTTGATAGAATATCTTTATACTGGTGAATGGACCTTTCATAAAGGAATTCAGAATAAAATACACATTTACTCATAAAATGTGTCCTTGTGAAATAAATGGATCTATTGTAGTAATTAAGGTACTTAATTAAGGTCCTTTTTTATAATAGGAGAATTTAAGATCTGCACTTTTTTTTTTCTCTGGTTCAAATCAGAATAGCTGAACTGGATTCAGTGGAAGCGTTTTCAGCTACATTGCATCTGTCTTGAAGTTAGAAATAGGCTGTATTTTAGGTAGAACTTGAGCAAAAAATATCTGTCTGCAGCCCCAAGTAACAAAGGTGTTCAAGGAAAGTCTGTCCTTGATAACATAATAATTCTGGAATATGTAGTAGCAAATTAATAGCAGAGGAAATGGGTAAAGATATGGCACATGTATTTCTGCTGTTATTCCACACTAGTCTTTTCATTATTTGATGACATTGGAATAATTTTTACCACCATGGTTCTATACCAAAATGCCTACTTGGCCTATAGGCTGAAAAATTGATCACTTTACATTATGCACTGTAAAATTGTTACATTAAAAAGTTTTACACATAATCTGTGAATAGTTTGGTTTGAGAGACTACACTTCAAGGTTTCTGTCTTGGGTTGCTCATTATCACCAAATTCCAATATTACTCTATGTAACTTTGATTCTCCTTGCTTTCATCAGAATGAAATTTACAGTTAATAGAAATTGGCATTGTTTCGTTGAAGTCAACAGAGCTGATACAGGTTAGCTGAGAATATTGGCAAGTATAGCTTCTAGTTCCTGGCCTGAAGTCTTGTGATATCCTACTGTGAAAGGAACAAGCTTATGCACACACTAAGTCAACTAAAAGATGCAAGAGATTTAAAAGTGTTGTATATTAAAGATATTAAATAAATGTGTACTTCTTGACTGAATTATTCTGCTTATAGGTAATAGGTTTTTAATTACCACAACTTTCTATATAAATGCTTTAAAATGTAAATTAGTATAAGCAATTTGGAGCGTATGTGCTGAGAACACTATAAAATCAACCGAAAAACCCCAGCTGCACACCATATAGGGTCTTCTGTGAAAACCAGCTGCTGGGAGGAGGATAATCCTTCCAAATAAATCCCTCATGAGTAGTATTTTGTCCAGCTAAATGTTACCTTTCTCTATGTATGTACATACATGAAATTATTTTCACTACAGTTCCAAAGATATATAATGCAAGAACCTGATGCGTCTAAAATCCTTCTTTAATGCTCTAAGGTACTAATTTTTAATTCTATTTGATGTTTAGGTAAGATGCTTGCTCTATCAAATATGGTGATTAGTCACTCTTGAATATAAGAGAGGGATTTCTGGCAGCAGAAATCTATTTGACTGTAAAACCTAGGAGGCTGGAAAGAAATCCTTCATAAAAATGTCTCTATGTAGTTGCTCATACACCAGATTCTAAAAAGAACCTCTAAGCTGTCAAGAACTACAATATGATAAAAGCAGGAATGATGAAAAGGAAATGGCACCTTGCAGCTGACCGTATAAAAGCATAAATTCCTCCTGGGACTTCTGCATATAAAAGATAGGTTTCACTACTTTTCTAAGAACACTGGATCACATTAACTTATTCAAATAGGAGGTCAGATCACAGTGTTTAGGTTTAAAGCTGTCCCACACAGTCCTTGATAAGAAAAAATTGACAAATCACACTTATGAATAAACTCATTTTAATCCTTTTCTTCCTTTTGAAGTAATAAAAATATCCCTGTCATGCAGTTGCCTTTGCATTTAATGGCTGTCATTTAGTGAAATGGAAAAATGATATCTGAACATAATGCCTTCAAATATGGCTAATAGCATTTTACATGAGGAAAAATACTTTTATTTTACATGAATATGGCTGTTACTCTATGATTATTATTGAAAATTTAGCTGCTTTGCCTATTGCAGCAGAGTGATAAGAACAGATACAACTCTTTCCTGTCATCCATGCAGAAGAACAGTAATCTGTATTCTTAATGTTTTATATAATTTCTCAGAACCCAACACATTTTTGCCAATTACCACTCTATATCACTTTTATTTGGTATTCTAAGCAAAATAATATAATTTTTTTATATATTTTAAAATGATGCGGTGATCATGTTTTTGGGTCTATTGTCATAAGTAAGCTTTTATCTCAGTATACATCACACTTGTTGAGATTTATGGCAATGTCATTGTATAAATGGGCATTAATTAATGCTAAATTATAATGGGGTATATATGGAATTAGAGGTGACATCCACAGCAGTACTAAATGAGTTCCTAGTGATTAAACTTACTAACGTTTCTAATTAACCTTGAGTGCACCGGACATAAACTGCACAAATCCTCTGAATTGCATACATGATTTGCAGCCCCACTGAAAACAAAATGCACTGTTCAAGAAGTGGCCGTACAAACGAGTTAAATGAACACCTGTATGCTGAGGTGATGTTTGAAAAAGCCTAGGAGAATTGGACTTAATTCAAATCCACTCATAAGGAAAATCAAAGAGGTTGCAGAGCCAATTAAAAATATGTCTTTGGAAGGCAAAAGATACTTGGTTCAGAACTCTAGTGCATACTCTAGGTAATACCTTTGCTAGAGTTTTCATAGAAATCTCACTAATGGACCAACTGAAATGTATTTCCTTCTTTGTGCCAGGCATGTCTGTGTCCTGAATGGGGTAGTCAGATGTTGAACTGTAGTAAATTTGCAGCAGATTGACTCTTAATTATCGGAGGATCTTGTCCCCAGTAAAACAATGAGAGGCTTAATGGAACCGGTTTCAGGAGCACACAGAGAATACTAAATCGTGACAGATTTCAGCTGAGATTTGAAAATGGGGATAGTCCAGTTACTGTTCTTTGAGTATGTGACTGAAGCCTCCAGGCTTATTTTGTAAATGGTGGTTTAACAATATAAACTCCAGAAAAAAGAAATTGCCACTTACTGAAACTAGAAACAGCTTATAGCATAAAGTAATAGTATTTCTAAGTAATGCATACAGGCGTTTGCTTAGAATGGTAGAATTTAATCCCCATTTACGTATGTATATATTTGTTTTCTGGACCACTTGAGGTGCACTGTTTATTCCATCTAACCTCAATAAGGTGGTTGTTGTTACCTGATCTGTCCATTTTGTGATTTGTGTGTATGAGAGTATGCCACAATCATAAATATGGATAGTTTCATTGAGATTAAATTGGCTGCTCTTCTCATGAATCAGTGGAGATGCTGATTTCTAGAACATTTTTTGTGCAGAGTCCTTTTTGCTACAAACTGAAACAACTTCTTCGTGTTGTTCTTGTGGGTTTGTAAGTTCTTACTTGGATAAAATACAGACTAATGAAACATTCCCAATATGGAAGAATGTTGACCAAGGATAATGAATAATAACTGCCAAGTTCTGTCATTGGGTGTTATTGTGTAGTATCTTTCTAAATACGAGCCTGGTCACATCCCTGAATAGCTCTCTTTGACACTTGCATACAATTTTATGTGTCATTTTGATGTCCTAGATAATTGAAACGAAGTTGGACAGAAGACTGTATGTAAATGACTCTACTTTCCCCTGTTGTAAAGTTCTAGGTGCTGACTACCCTCATGAGCAGTTGTGCAGTATGAATTGGTAAGGTGGTCTGCAGCTTTTGATAAAATGTCAGTAGATTCACGTCTGCCTAGTACCTAATTAATACTTGGTTGGGATATAGAGGACATTTTTATTGCTTAAATTAAGAGTCTTCTAGACCTATTATTAATCCAGTTAATATTATCTGGCTCCATCATTATTTTCCTAGCTTTTACTTGGTATGATAGATGCTAGAGAAGTTCACATTGACAAGGTAGCCCTCACTGCTTAAAATCTGAATTCATAGTTCATATATTGAAATACTATTGACTATCAGGTTTAGTTAATAGATAAGAAAGTTTAAGGATGAGGTGTGCATGTGTAGACTTTCCTATCGATTTTCTTTCCACAATGTCACAAAGGTCAAAACCTGAAGCTACAGTGCTGCTTTCTAATGCAATATGTTCCTCTTGTGATTGCAACTATGGGATAAAAGGATTTGCTTTTTATCATTGGCCAAATTAAATTTTAATTGCCTGTGAAAACACAAATGTTAAAGCAAATCTCCAAGATTGTGATCCACTGCCACAGGATGTTTTGTCCCCATTTAAAATTAAAATAAGTGTTTTCTTCTCTTCAAGTATGTTTTCAACAGAATATTCTCAAGTTTAATTTCAAAACCCTGTGCTGTGATACATATGTATTAAACAGTGTAGTTGGTAGTACAAGACAATCTTGAGTTAGGTATCATATCAGAAATGGTTATGCTTAATATGTCCAGCTTTTGATGTGTGATCACCTGGCAAGTACATCAAATTGAACATAATGTTCAATTACTATAACATAGTTCATTAAAATGTATATTTTAGGATATATAGTTTACATACAGAACTCAAAATCAACTAAGGGCAAAGGTAAGCTTTCTTAGTGGATATAAATCAATGAATCTTTGCTGTCCTGAATGCTGCACGCTCTGGAATTGACCCTAATCTGCTTTTTATTTAATTATAATTCTTACATATTTCCTGTTATTCCAGCTGTCTTTAACATAAATCCTCACTCAAAATCACAGCTAGGCATATTGATGTGCTAAATATAATTCGGTAGCTGTTTCACCAGAAGGTGCTGCTTCATAATAATCCCAGTAAGAGAGACACTTCAACTGGAACATATTCTTTAAAATGCCATTTATTGATCCTATAGCAATAAAGAAAGAGGATAGTATTGATGATCTTGCATCCCTTCAGGTATTGAGAACCCTGATTTATGCAGTATTGAATAAGTCTTTGGTCAGGGTACAGCATTCTCTGCAGATTCTGTCCATGAAGAGAACCCCTTTTCTGGTCTCCAGGGCTTTTCAAGGATTTTCTTGAAAGAAAACTCTATTCATTACTTCTTGTTTCAGATGAAAATGAGGGTCTCTTAAGAACTTGTTGCTGCACTTTTAGATAAAGGCAAAAGACACGAGTTGTGTTATTGCTGGTAAAAAGTGGGAGCTGCCTACAGTGGCTCTTGTGTCACAGTTGTCCCATCAAGTTGATGCTGCAGGCAGAGGATATGCACGGTGCCATACAGGCAGTCTAGGCCTGCTCTTACTCAGATATGTGAGCTACAAATTTATTGATGTACAGTACTCCTTAGGCTGGGATTGCTATAGCAGCTATGACTTCTATGAACGGAAAAAAATAGGGAATACTATTTTAAAGGCTGCAGGAAAGCAGACATGAACATAATGATTTCGTTTCATTCAATTATCATTCAAATATGGCATGTAATTGTAAAACTTACGGAACTATGAAAGTGGAAATTTATAATGATGCAGTCTTAATTTTATTAATTTAATCCATAGAGCAGATATTACACCAAGACAGACATCAAATTAAAACTCTCAGACTCTAATTAGCTTTAGAAGTCTCTTATGTCTAATTTATATGGCTGTCATAATTAATTTAAATACTGATTTCAACCTGGACATGATGCAGAAAACTCCATTCAGTAGTAACTATTAAAGAAAAATTAAGTGGCATCTCACCTTGTAACCATGCCTTAATTTATAGTAAGATGTCCAATTGACTTATGTGATCTGGACAACATGAAGGTACTTTATAGGAAAGAGAGAAAACTTGAAAAGTTAACCACACCATGTACTATTAAGATTGCTTGGCCTGGCAGGCAGATGTGTTGAAGTAGTGGTATCTGTCTTGTTTGTAGAAGGTAATAAGGATCACACCATAAAGTCATCATTTGTTTACTTTTTTTTTTAATTTGAAAAAAAGCACCTACATGCTTTTTTGCCTGCTTTAATCTCAGGACCTAGATGCCAAAATTGTGTAAGCCCTCTAAAGTGAGGCGGGAGCAGAATGTCAGTATCTATGAACAGAAATTTGTGTAGAAATATCAACATCCGGTACTGTCTAGCATTTAAAGCTCTTGTCTTTAAAGCTCCCTTGTCTCATTTCTGGTCCAGGAGAAAATAAGTTTCATTTTTTAAGAGTCTATAGAGTGGAGGATTAGGTAATTGTGTGAAAAAGTTTGGAAAAGCCATGAAAACATAAAGACAGTCATATAAGACTAAATACCACTTTTTTTGGCGTACAATAGCTGTCATATTTTCCCACTGAAAATATGAGCATTAAACATCAGGATAAAGGGGGGGGAACAACAACAACTACAGAAACATGTAAGTTACTTTCTTTCTTGATAGATATAATAAAGAGCTTGCATGTGAGTAGTCATTGATCATACAAATGAATGGAATCATTTGTTAAACTTATTTCACAGATGTGAAAAGAAGTTTAACAGTTTTCATTAAAGTTTATATGGGATTTTTCAACTCCCATGTTTTCCCTGAAATTGCTTCCTTTCCGGCTGGGGGGGAGGGGGGAATAATTTATTTTTATGTCTATTTTTTTATGTCTGTTGTAGCTGCCTTGGTTGTTGGTGCGATACTTGATTTTTCACTAGCTCATGGTGACTTAGCATCTGACTTCAGATGAGGTAGATGTTTGCAATGCAGACTGGGAACATGGGTAACATGCCAAAAGTCATTGTCCCTAACAATTACTATGAATAAAAGCTAACACCTAAAGAAATTCTAAGCAGTTGAATAGTCTTGACAGTTAGTTATACTGCAGTGTTTTTTAAAAACACTGACAAATTTTGTGTCAAAAAACAATCTAACAACCCATATTAGAAAATACTTTGAGAGAAGGGAGTTCAGGAGATTCTTCAAAATACGTTTATAGATACCCCTTCAGGATTTTTTTTCATTATGGATTTTAGGGGACTTCAACTGTGTCACTTCTAAAGCTGATGTCTTGAGAGCCATCTAAAACTAAACATACGCTCTGTTGTGAGACACACCAAAAAATAGTTTTATCTGAGTTTAATAGACTTTCTAATATATCATGGCCTTCTTTTGCCAAGCTTATATGACATAATTTACTCTCACCTATAGATGTCTTTCAGAATGGACATAGGAAAGCTTGAAACATCTTGTCTTCTGGGTAAGAGCCATACTATTTCTCTCGCCTCTCTGATTTAACATGCATACTTCATGGCTGCCTTAAAATGCTTTTCAAGTCTGATTTGAATCATATTTTTCTTAGACTTTTTAATCTATTACTGCCAGTCAGTCTGCTTATCATTCTGCCAGGCTCAGCTCACTCTCTAAGTCCCACAACTCATTCCGAATGTCAAGAACCTTTCCCCAGAACAAGTCTGTTGTACTTAAAATGAAACAAAAACATTGCCATCTTCTAATTTTTAGCAAGAGTTCCACTGAGAAATTCAAGTTGTTTACTACAGAAGTGACCTGTTTGTGACTATTAGTCTGACCTAAACAGCACAGACTGTAGAATGACACAAGTCTAGTATTTCCCCTTTAGTTATGCATATGAAGTCTGAGATGTTTACATTAGGAGGAAAAGCCCAGCATCAGAAAAAAATTCTAGATAAATTCAGGATTCAATTTCCTTATAAAACATTAGTGACATAAATGCTCATTTGTTGAGAAATAGTTTGTTGCCAAATACTGTAGATTTAGGAGAGGTGCTAGCTCAAGCTGTCTGAGTACTGATAAAATATAATGTAACTGCACCAGCATTTACACAATAAGGCTCAAGTTTCTAGAACACAAAAAGCAATGAAATTCAGTAAATGCACAGGCAATGTATTTTTACTGTGGATAACAGCAGAAGTACATATGCTTCTTTATAATTGCTAGAAGCATGAGGGAGGATCTGATTATGTTAGCAGTGGGAGGGATGTAGGAAACAAATTATGACTGTTGCAATTAGCAAAAGACTGGAATGCAAAATGCTGATGGTAAATAAATGAGTAAATAGAGAAGAAATGGGAAATAATGGGCCTTGATAATTTATTTCTATAGGATGATTTCATGTTTTTGTGTCTTAGTCCTAAAGCATACAGAAAGGTGTAGCTCGTTCCTTTGTTGCTGACATGACCTCTCAAGGCTATCAGTATTTCAGAGTAGGGTAACACTTCCATCACAGAGTAAAATACTGGAGGTAGCACATCTAAAATTCCTTTGGTGTACTCCTGCGACTTCTTGACTGCAGTGGAAGTGGCAGTCTGCATTGTTACACTTGTCATGATATCCATGAGAAGTGTTCTGTGCAGGATCGTTGGGGGTCATGGTGTTTGCAATCAACAAAAGAGAAGGAAGGAAATAACGAGAACCTACATGTAAAAACTGTTAGGGGAAGGAAGTTTTGTCTCCCTAAAGCACTAGAACAAAAGTTTTAAATAAAAGGCATTAAAGGTAAGCATTGCAGACTTGCTTTTGCAATATGTTTTTTGAGTATTAAAAATGACTGTACTTATATTTTACAGCCATAGCCAAGCCTCTGCCATGCATACTCCAGGCTACTTTGGAATTTATATTTAAAAAAAAATATGGTTATTGGTTTAAATAAACAGATGTAAATACTTAAATGTTCAACCTATATTTTCATATCAGCTATAGATAGCTTAAACTAAAGGCACAGAAGCTACGTACAAAGGAAGCAGGATGGGGAGAGTGATGGACTTCAGGGCATGGGGTTAAACCTCCCTGACAATGACAGGTTTTTAAATACAGATCAGATGAAAAATTGAGATAATATTCTTTCTGAGCTATTAGTTTAGTGACATGTTACAAGGGCAGTGATTTTTCACAGGACGTCATATAAGATGTTAGTATTAATCAGAAGCAATTAGTCTGGATTATCCAGAGCACGTTTGGGCTTTTTTTCTGTTACATGTGAGTTTTTTTGATTTGTGGTTTTGTTGGTATGTGTTTGCTGTTGATGTTTTGGTTGTTTCAGTTTGGTTTTGTTTGTTTGTTTTAAATTCTGCTTCTGTTTTGGTTTTGTTTTCTAAAGATTGTGTAACCAGGGCTCATAAGAGATTTCCTCATGAAAGGGTTTTCTGACAGAAAATACTGATAAGTTAAAAATGCTATGTGGAAATGATTACTTTCAGTAGAACATTCCATGAAGCTGTAGCAGTGGCCCAGATTGTCACTGTAGCCTCTGAGGAAGTCTGTGATCCAGTCACATGGTTGTGGCAGAATTTGGGGGGCTTCAGATGTTTCAAGCCAGGGAAAATGTATATCCACTGTGGAGGGGCCAGAGCTTACTGACTCATTTTCAGCTGCTTAATTGGCACATGCCAGCAAAACAGCTGCCAAAATGTCAGGCAATCAGGGAAACCTGGCCATCAGACCATACGGCTGAACCCAAAAAGCAAAGGGGGAAGTTGACAGAAAGTGGTGTATTTCTGCATTTCAGTGATCAAGAAAATGACAGTGATGAAATTGAGGATAACTGTATCAGTTCTGCTCAGTGATAGCTGAGATTCCAAGGAAGCATGGTTTATTTGTACAATTCAAGTAAATATCCTATTTTCTAGATTTGAGATTTCTGAAACATTTGGAGATGAATTTTCCTCACTTCAGTACAAGGAGATACTCAGAACTGCTGTGGAAGGTGCATGCTTTTCTTCAGCTAAATCTGTCTGTCTGTAGCACTCCAGGAAAACATTAACGGTGTTGAGAATCCATTATAGCAACGCTCAGGAATAGGAAATAATTTCACCTTGCCTCAGGTTGAAACATCTGGTTAAAGTCAAATTGCACTTGTAATCTCAGTATATTGGGGAGGGGAAGCAGCCTGGCACAATTTTCCTAAAATTCATTTAGACTCCAAGTTTTAACAGAGAAGTTCCCAGTTCGTAGGCTAATGCTCTGCATGGAAGCTTTTCTTTTGAAAGCTTTGTTTGCAGTTGCCTTTAGGTCTGTGCGTGACCTGTAATGCTGCTCTCCCTGTCTGTTTTTATCGAGATCCAGGTAACATCTGCCTTGATGTGGCATTATGTTCTGTTACTCACTGATCTCATGCCTTGCCAGTTCATTGACAAGACACTGGCACTTTGATAATTTTGTCAAAAGCATCTATGAATGTTGTAGATCCATGAAGTTCCTCTTTTAAAAAATAAATTAAGAAGTGTTTTTGAGAATACTGTGAATCTTGAGACTGCTGATTGAAATGGGCAGCAATTTTCATGGGTCACTACTGAATGTCTGCTCATAGCAGGAGTAGATAATTTTTGCTGTGTAAAATGTGAAAGGATTCTAGCTGGAAGAAAAGTGATAGCAAACAATTAATTACATGTACTGTTTCCTTTTTCTTCATGATTCCATTGTAAATAATCTACAACTATTTGACTTTTTAAAAAAGAAAAAAAAAAGTTAGACAAAACCACAGCAACCAACCCTATTTTTAATAAAAAACTTCATAGATCTGGCTTTAGGTCCCTGCTGGGCAATTGTTTTTAGGAGAGAATTTTAAAAAGAACAACATTTTGCTAGAGGCACATCTTGCAGCATTTCCTGCTTTCAACTGAATATTTCTAACTTAATTTTTTCTGGTGTTCTATCTTACATGAGTTTTTGGGTCTGTGTCTTCTTGGGAGCATGTTGGGTTTGTGGTTTTGTTTTTGTTTTTATTTTGGGATGGTTTTTTTATTTAGTGGGGTTTTCTCTATTTTTTTTTTATCTTGCATCCTGTATTGCCTTTACAGATACCTGTCTTGACTCTAATGGTATTCAGGCTGATGCTTTGTTAATTGCTGCTAATCCATTAGTTCTCACTATTTTGAATTCTTTGACCCTCTGTTTTTAGTTTAATGACTTGCTGGTGAAATAAATAAATACCTTGTACTCCCAAATAAAAACTTTGTTGTCATCTGGGAGGTTTTTGCTCTGATCGTTAAAACTGGTTCCATATTAATATAAATTTGTTTCCTGCTAGCAGTATTTTTGTTAGCTAAAAATAGTAGTTTAAACAAAAATTAAAAATTAAAACACTAGATGGTGCTATAATCTTAGTTTTAGCTTGTTAGTGCAACAAGTCTTGAAGGGAGTCACTGTGTGATCTTCATTTTTGTATCTTTGAAAAGGAAACTAATATATAAAAACATAATCAACACGATGCTATAATTATTATATATGTTTGACATTTAAAATATTTTAATACAGTATTTACTCTGAAGGCTATGCTATATTTAGATGTAGTTCTTGATGAGAATCTACTGGACAAGCAACGAATGTGTGATGTGATTATGAAGAAAATACAGACTTTATTGTGCCTATTGTGGCTTTTTTCACACGCACTGGGTTTGTTTTGCTTCAAACCAGCACATCTCCTAAAGGTTCTGTGTTGTGCTGGAAGAAGGAAATCTGTTGTTTCTTCTGAGACTGGCATGGGAACCAAAGACATCTCTTCATGCTCAATTCTTTTTTCTCTTTACCAGCTCTTTTACTCTGGAGGAGAAAGGGAAAGGGTATTTCCTCAAAGTTTGACCTAAGTAATTCTACTTTTCACAGAAGAGGAGTTGGAAATGTCACCTGTTGTTATGATGAACATCTGGGAAGAATCTTTGTAGTCTGTCATTCTACAATGTGTGTCATCTGATGTTATTGGCTAAAAGATATATTTAAATATATTAAGCTGGAAGCAGTGGCAATGATAAGGATTCAGTCATCATTTGAAATTGGATGCAAAATTTATTAAAGCACATAAAATCTAGTCATTCCAACAACAAGGACTTGTTTCTAGTAGAGAGCCACACTTTGATAGAAGACTTACCCTGAATAACCTACATTCAGGCATGAGTGTCTACAGCATGAGAGCTATAAAAGGTAGCACAGGTTTAATCAAGGGATGGTAAATGTAAACTGAAAAATTAATATTCCTGGAATCTTTCTATACTAGAAAAACGAAAGTGTCTCCCTCCCCTTTGGAGACTAAATGGGAGAAGGGAGCCTGAGCACATGCTGTTAAGTGTGAAGTCATTGTACAGCATTGTTAAAAAACACTATGAACTGGTCACTTTGTAATGAGGTCAGGAAAACTCCTAGGGAAAAGAGTTTCTGCCATTTGCAGTGTAAGCTCTGCACAACCTGCATGTATTTTTCTACTTTCCTTCCGTATCATCTTTATATTAATATGGCACAGCTCTAGCCCCTATATGCAGTAATACATATAAAGTGGAGAGCACAATACATTTTCTGCAGGTGTTAGAGTTTGGGGTGCGCACAAGACTTGTGTAAGAGTGGATTATTCTTGTATTGATAACAGATGGTGTTAGAGATGAAAAGAGTTTCCTCCCACTTTGTCTTGCATTTCTTTTCTAAACCTCTCTCTCTTTTGCAATTATAGACTGGGTCATTTCAGGGTGGTATAGCAATGATAATTTGTATAAGCCCTTTTAAAGTAAGACTAGGTATATTCAAAATTTCTTATTAATAGTAGTTATCCCTTCAGTTAAGATTCATATTTCCTGGACAATGAGGCATAAAGATAGAAGTAGTTCATAGTGGCATAGTGAGCGGACTTTAAGAGTAATTGTTATGGTATAGTAATACTACTATTTTGAATATAATGTTTATGGTTTAGAATGTGATGTTTATGACACAAACCTCATGTTTCTGTGCCAACGCAAACACAAAATGCTACTGGTTCTGGAATGCATGTTTCCTACTGGAAGCTTTTGGTAAAGCAGCAGATAAACTAGTTTTTGCTGGTGTCCATCAAAAGTATTTTCCCTTATGTTTAAAGAATATGTAGAAAAGTTAAAGGAAAGGACCATATTTTGCAGTCTAGTGCCTTATCACAGTAGCTGTATTCTTGGGCAAGGAATGTAGCTTAGAGGCCCCTACTTGTGACAGTAGTCACAGGGACATTGTTACAGTTCCTAGTACATCAGATTATTTACAACGTTCAGATTTTTATGCTAAGATGTGAGTAGCTGCACTAGTTAGATGCAGAACTGTTTTAATTGTAGGGGAGTCTTAACACAGCTCCAAATGCCCAATGAAGAACTTATGAAGCTGATGTGAAGCCTCATCTATACCACTTAATTGGTGAAAAGACTTCTGAGGTCCCCAAAAGCAACCATGCATTATAAAGTACAGGATTTTTATTTTTTTTCCTTAAGAAGCTCTTCATTGCGGGAAGATCCTGAAGTGGAATGAGCATGTGACTTAGACTAATTTTTGCTAAGGAAACAAAGGCTATATGTGTGATAAATATAATACAAATCATAATCTGTAAAGGTTAACAGTATAAAACTTTGTATTTTGTTTTATTTTATGTTGGTGATAGTTGTTTCTTTTATGAGAGTTCCAAATTGATCCCAAGCAAAGATACATAGCAATAACACACAAGTACATTGTATTGTTAGGAAGTGGCTCATTATAACCTCATCTTATCATATAAACCACCAGCTCGGGGATGCATTAATGCACTTAGAATGTGCCTTATGGGCCTGCACAAGAAACAGATTAATGCTTGTGGAATCATATTTTAATTTTTAAATATTCTTTCAAGATGAAAGGAATCCTCTTAGTGCCATGGGTAAGCAATATTTTAAATCTGTGTGATTGTAATGTGGTTATTAATTTAATGTATTATTCTCATACAAAAACACATATTACTATGGGTCTGTTTTAAAGTGACAGTACTGCAGAAGGTAAGCATTGCTTTTTTGAGCAAATATAGTAAAATGGTCAAAGCTAAGCAATTAGTTTGTTTTATGTAAGGTACACATTACTGATGCACTGGAAAGCACTTAATTGTGGTGGGTTGACCCTCCCTGGATGCCAGTAGACAGCAAAGTTGCTCTGTCACTCACCACCTCAACTGGACAGGGGGGAAAGAGAAACATACTAAAGGCTCATGGGTTAAAATAAGGACAGGAAGAGATCACTTGCCAATTACCATCACAGGTAAAATAGACTCGACTTGGGGAAAAAATACTGTAATTTATTACCAATCCAATCAGAGTAGGATAATGAGCAATAAAAACTAAATCTTAAAACACTCCTTCCAACCTTCTCTTCTTCCCAGGCTAATAAACATGAAAAAAGCACAACACCTTTGAGCTTACACAGTGTAACTAAACAGTATCCTCCTCCTCTCTGAAAGTAAAAGGAAAACTACTGAAATATGTTATCCTAGTAAGAAATGGATTTAGGAATTAGATATGCAGACACTTCTGAATTCTTCTTTTTACAGATTTATTCTGATTTAAAAGTGGTATATTCTGGAGGTATCCGGTGCTAAATCCTAAAACTTGGTATTTCCAAATAGTACCAAGGTGCTGCCTCCATTAATTCCGAAGAAGAATAAAGGAGAAAACCACCCCAACAACTTTGCAATAATTTGGAAATGGTTTGCAAATGGTTCAGAGGAAAAAAGCAGCTGTTCTGAAATAGTTCTGGGTTGTCTAACTTTTTGGTCTGCATTATATTTTAATTAGAAATAAGTTTTCATTTTGAAGTCTTATAAAGAAAACCCAAGCGATACCTGACAAATTCTTTTTTCCTTTCTTTTTTCTTTCATTCCACTATTATCTTAGTACTTGTCTAGTGTCTCTCTTTAGTCAGTTTGAAGCATTAGAAAACGTAAAATCTTGCCTCACAGCTGTGTCACTAGCAGTAATTTGAGAAGGACTTGTTTTCTTTTGTCTAAACTTAAATAAATAATGCGTGGCTATTACATAGTGTGCTTTCAGCAACTTGCAGTGAACAATGAATGGAAGTTGATTGTCATCAACCCATTTTACAGATAAAAAATATTAATCAAAGAAAATAGACTTAGCAAAGCTATTATGGTGAATAGGACCAAGAGCAGAAGTTGGTCTTCTGAGTTCCACTGTATTAACTGATTCAAACAAAAGAATAGCTCTCATCTAAAATTTGGACTATATGTTAAGACACTTTTAGTAGGAAAAATTAATGATTTCTTAGAAGTAAGCAATCCTCATACAGTTCATCTCTGTACTTCTCATAAGGACACAGAAATGTAGAAATACCGAAATTCAAATAGTCTTTTGCTGAAGTAGAGAATAGAACTGTGGGAAAGGCTTGCTGTGGTAAGTTTTCCAGCCCACTTTTACAGAACAAAAAAGGGGAGATGGGATTTTTCTCTGCCTGCAGTTATCCAATTTAAATTTTCAAATTGTTAACATCAGCAATTGCCTAGGGGTACTGAAATGTAACCATTGACAAAGTACTTAAGAAGCCTCAAGTTCTGAAACATGTTCTTAATTACCTGCCCAGTTTAGGCACCTACATGTGGTCTGAATTTTGGAGCTGGCAAGCACTTGCCAACTCTATGGTGTGTCTGTCTGTTAAATAGCCGAATAATCTTGAAATGGCCAGCAAAATCTGTCCAAGCCTCAGATGGCACATCTTAATATTTTGTTCCCATAGCCTGGTTTCTTGAGGTGCTGAGCACCTGTCTTTGCTGCTGATTGCTTTAAGAATTGCTGCTGTAAGGGAAGCTCTCACTACCTTCTTGATTAGGCTTCCCTGTTGGTGAAAAACAGGGGTTTGATTGTTAGGAAGTTTAAAAATCTTTTGTCACAAGCGTGAGAATGGAACTCAAATAAATGTCCTAAATTGTGGAGAAATATATATAAATTGCTGGTATTATGCAAATGCTTAATCAGCTCCTACAATGTCATGAGATTGTGAGGAAATTGGATGTGTAAGTCTTTAAAATGTTTTTTGGTCAATACCCAAGCCCTGTTAAACTGTTCAGTGCAGAACAGCCTGACATGTAAGGTTGTCTGTAGGCATTGAGCATTACTGGCCTCAGTTTACCAGGAGGGGAAATCCTGAACAGTAAACCAAAGGTAGATATCCCCACAGCAGTATTATTTTTGAGAGAGATCCCGTGTTTCTAGTGCTGGAGTGTAAGAGGCAATATGATTGTACTGAGGTGAGGAACGCTGCCTGTGTTAGCTATGACAATTTACAAAGCCTGAAGCTCTGCCTTCAAGCTAATGAGCAAAGTGATGGAAAAGGTACACATTTACATTATTTACTTTCTTGATTAAAACCTTATTCTACCAGTACATAATCAGTCAAACATTTTTACTATTCTGTGACTGTGCTTCTGAGAATTTCTTAATCTTCTGAAAGTCCTAATTGAGACAGTGGATGTACTAAGATGCATTGATCTGCACTGAGGAATGGAGGAAATCATTGTAGGAATACTAGGAAGTGCACTAAGAACATCAACTGTCTTTATTCATTTCTTTAACTCATCAAAAAACACTATAGGACCATGCATTAATCTCCTTCGGCTTCAGTATCCATCATTGCAGCTGTACATCCCTCAGCTTTACAGCTTTTCACTAATGCAGTTCATAAAAAATCAGTTCAATAAATATTTCTACAAGGTGGTTTGAATTCCTTTACCAACACACCGTCATTTTTGAAGGAAAATTAATTGACTTCCACTGCAAAATTTAAGATGAATAGAACTAGGTGATACTCGTCCGTTCCATGTGATGTGTATTTGCGTAAGCCAGTTTGTAACAAGGAAGAAGAGTGCTTCTGTTTTAGTGTATGAATTAAAGGAAATAATTTGCTTATTTGCCATTAAGTCGTCAACAGCGTAAACAAAGTTAAAAGTAGAAAGAAAAAGCTTGGTAGTATATCAGAGAGCAGCTAAGCATCTATACTCTTGAATTATTCATATGGCTTATGTAAAAATGGAATGTGGAAGATGGAAAAAGGATATTATTTATTTATTCTGCTGAAGAATAGTACATATAAGTGGGAAAACAAGTAGAATTTGAATTGTTGTCCTATCACCTTGTATCTGTGTTTCAAAATAAAAAAAAACCGAAAACCAAATCAGTTCTATTGCATATACTTAAAATTATGGTTTTATTTAAATTATGGTTTATCCCTGGTTAAAAATTTAATTAAATTATGGTTTATCCCTGGTTAAAAATTTTGATGCAGATACACAGTTTCTGTAAATACCTCAGTTATAAGCCATTGTATGTTCTGTTTTCTTTCCAGTATAAGAACAGGAAAAGAAACAGATATGCTCCCTGAATATTTTCTGTACATATATATATATTTTCATATCGTGTATGATTATATATAAGTATTTCTCCATATCACTAAAATACTGACATTTTCATGTTTGAGCGCTTTTTATAGCTAAAGAATCCTGGGGTCTCATTATCTTCAAGAGTTTGTAAGGATGGGAGTTCCATTTGTTGAGTGGTAGGAAGGAGTCAGCCATACAAGTAATCTAAATCTGGTGAAGAGCATGGCTGAGAAATGAGGATATTTGTTTCATGATATTTTGGGGGTGCATGTGTGTTATTTTGAAAAAAGTACATTTATTAACAATATTTTAAAGAGAAATCTTCAGCTGCAGCTCTAGGCTGTGGGCAATAAAGCAGACCAGCAGCTTATGACACAAACAGAATTCTGTGGTGACAGCTTCTCTTGAACACCCTCCTTATGTTTATCAGGATAAAGGTTGGATTTAAGAATTACAGATCTTAATCTTTTTTGCTACTTTGTTTTTAAATTAAGAGTTAATTTGAGCTGATTGCTTCATCAGAAGAATTATTTTGATATTATTTATTCCCTCCAATTTATCCCTTGTTTCCAACTTTTCCTGTGCAAAGACCATTAACTTTTATGATTTCTTCTCTATTCACAATATTTACTTCAAAATAATATATTAAATGCATAATTCACATGTGGATATTTTGTATTTTCCCTGTCCCTTTTTTGGTCTTCTTGCTAAAGATTTTTGTCAGCAAAAATACAATTGATAGAGAAGATGGATTCATGTACTGTTACTAATGGTCCAAATGTTACACTGTTTTGTCAACAGAGCTCTATTGTTGAAAGCAATTTCTCTCACTGTGTCAATATATATGCCATGCTGTGTTGATATTAATGGATCTGCCAGGAAAGGCATTTAATTAATCAGTTGCCAGAATAAACTCTGTCAACTTTAATTTTCTAGCGAACAGTAATGCTTGGGCCAGCATGGTGGGTCAGTCAACAAATGTTGTAATAAGTTAGATTCATGTTGAAAAAGCCTTGGTTCAGGACCTAAAAATGGTGCTTAGGTCAGCAATTTGTATCTTTATTTGTGTAGACATGTTTCAGCTTCCTGACAGCTCTGACATTCGTACAAGGAAAGAAAAGAGTAGTTTGCAGTATTCCAACAGGTCATAGCATCAAAAGCATTTGCCAAGTTCTGGAGGGAAGGTAGGAATACATTCAGTCACCTGTTGAACAGCAAGGATATTTATTACAGTTTTACTGTAGCTAATAATATTCTGAAGCTAATAATTCTGTAATTGTGCATTAATGCAGCAACAATTCACGTAAGTCAGAAATGATCACAATCTTTGAGGACACTTGCATGTAGTTTCAAAGATTTTTGTAGCATATGTAGTTGGTTTTCAGCATGTTTTTACTTGAAAGAGATATTGTAGTATACAAAACTGAGTAACTGACACATCACAAAGAAGATATTCTCATCCAGTACCTGTGCTTATCAGTAGGAAAATACATCAGTCCAGTTATAAATCAGTTCCATTTATAAATTGGTTTGAACGCTTTGTAGGCTGTTAGTAGCTTTCTGCATGCCTAGTATTTACACAGTATACAGCGGCTATTAACTGCAAATAGAATTAAACATCATATATACATAAATTCCATATGTGCATGCTGTTTACATACCTGTAAAGTATTTCACATGTTCTTGCTTTCTTTTTAAATTTCTGAATTTAGCAATTTTTAATCTCAAACTACTATCTATCAGGACAGCTAGGTTCGTAGAGTGGTACAAAAATAACATTTATGTACACAGCCTTAATCACGTGAAGCATCTTGTTCATATTGTCGGATTAATGCTTGACTAATAAATTGATTTCCATATTTTAAACATCAAATACCCAGAAAATTAATATTTCTTAAGAGATAAGAGGAGTATCTTAAGTACTCATCCTCTGCTCATCACTATTCCTCACCCAGATAGGCTTTTTAGTGCAGTCTGTGCAGATACTGAGTAGTCATTTTAAATCCTCAAAATATTTGCATCCTGTTACTGTGCGGGTATTTTGTCCTGGTCAAGAAAGGGAACATTTATATTTGATGAGGAGTTGGTTAGGCATGATGGCACCTGAATTCTGGCCAAATTCCTACAGTAGCAGAGGTGGGAAAGAGGGGTTGGGAGGCAACATGTTAATTTTATAATTCAAGCTTTTCTTTCCTTTTGAAGATCACTTAGTCTTAGAGTGAAGTATACATGCTTAATGCTTGTCTTTGACTTTTAGTAATAAAACATTCAGAATAACTGTCCTGTTATAATTTATTTGAAAATAAAACACAAAAAAACACTAAACAGAAAATCCCCTCCAAAACACAAACCATGGGGTTTGGTTTGGTTTTTTTCAGTCTTACACATCTATTTGTAATATCTAAGGCTTTTTTTTCAGAGAATGGAAGGGCAGATTCACTTACAAATGCAGTAGTGGACATACTCGTGGAACGTGGGGTCATCCGTTTTGTTCTTCTGAAATCTGATACAAGGTACATTTTGCCAACAAAATACATTAATAAATGGAATTCTCTGTCTCTTGGCCTTTATTCCGCCCAACAAGTACATTATTTATTGACAGAAAGACTGAATTAAATGCATTTTATCAGCAGAATTACAGGTGGGTATTGTTAAATTGCAGGAGTTCTTAACAAAATAGATTAAAGGACTCACCATGGTTTGTATCAATGGAATGTAATGAGAACTTTAATAAAACTGTTTTGTTAACAGACTAAAGCAAGGGATTTCCTGAAAAAATCTGTTTTACTGACAAAAGGGAAATATTGTCTTGGAGGAAAGTGCAGGTCAACAGAGTATTGTGTAAACCTTAGAAATTCTTTATGGTGGAAAAATTTCACCCCTAATTCTACTTCTACTTGTTGAAGTACTGTGCTGTGATGATTTAACAGGAGTGCCCTAGACTCAGATGACATTAATAGCTGTAGTTCCTGTGAAGCCAGTGGAGCCAAGCCAGCTTAGAGTAGATGAGGATTTGCCTAACTGAGTTTGCAAAGATCCCCAGTTTTGTATTCCGACAATAGCATATTCTGTCTTTGAAAGGTGAAGAGCAATATAGCAGAGAGAAGAAAATACTATGCAGTGTGCATGTGCATGCCTCTACCTGCTGTTAATATTTTGTTACTAGTTTAATCTATCCCTAGTATTCTGAATTAGACTGGTCTAATTATAGGAAACTATTGCACTAAAAAATATAAAAACTATTGCACTAAAAATAAGGCACTAAAAATATATTGAATACATTGGGGAGTTTAATATTAAATTTGCCTATGGTATCTCAGCAAAGAGAGCATAGAATGAAAGTTTCTAGCAGAAGTGGCTGTGCTGCCGTAGCACCTGTCTTCAAATGCTCCGTGGGGAGTATGTGTATCCAAGATATGCATTCTCAGAATTATGAAAAGTGGCTACTCCAATGTGTAGCGATCCAATTCATGTATTAAAATAACAGGGCTATTATAGAGTTTAATTTAGGAGGGGTCATTGTGGCTCCCCCCACTCGATTACTTCTCTTAATCTTTGTTGTGCAGTTCTTCTGCATCCTGTGTGGCTCTTCAGGGACGTGGCTGTTCTGGTTTCTGAAAGCAGAACAAATGTGTTATGAGAGATCTTCTGCTAGAAATGATGTGACAGAAGCTGTTAACGTAGTACAAAAATGAAATGAAGATAAGGTGGTAACAGCCATAATCTTAACTTCTGTAGCTGTCTTTCTATTGAATTTGTTGCTGGTTGTGCGTGACACTTGAAAGGCACAATGTGTACTGAGTATTCTGTAGGATGAACAACATATTTATTCCAACATTGAACATTTGCTAGCTGTCGGATGTAAGATTTCCAGAAATTGCAACAAGGAGTCACCTTAAGAAGACTGTATATTTGAGCATGTAAATCACCATTTTTATCTATCTATCCATGAGTAATATTATTGAAATGAGACAACATGTAATATCATGTGACTCAGAATATGGAATTCAGGAGATAAAAATTTAAACGCTCTGCTCAATTTCATCTAATTACTGATGCTTCCTGTTTTAAACAGAGAGATCTAGGAACTTTAGTGTCTTTGAGATCAGATCTTGCCATCCAACAAGTCATATTCTCAATATTATGGTAGCTTCTTTGATGGTAGGTGGAGCGTTCTGATCTGTCTTGAAAATCTGGTTGGAGAGAGATTCTATTCCATTACTGTCAGAATGTAAAATCTGCAAATACACGTAATATTCTCTTCTATTGTTTATTTTTTGTTCTAAGACTTTTTGGAAGCCAGTACCTAATTGGATAAAAAGGTACTTGCTTCCCTGAAGTAGTTATTATCTTTTGTAAACTAAGACCATATTTGTTTAAGGTGACAGTGGACTTTGCAAGAGATAGAATATCATGCTATGCAGATAAAATGGTCTAAATAATGCTTAATTAGTATTGTATCTTCATTTAGCAGCCATAGATACACCACTTCTGTTGAAACTTACTTTAATAATATTAAAATTAAGGTTTTCATGTCTGCTATTTTTTTTTGTATTTTTGGTTGCGTAGCTTCAAATAGTTTTTCAGTCAGAAAGAAAACATTTCTTTGTATGTTGCAAGAAGATTGTCATCTTAAATTTCAGATAACCCTAAAGATTAGACTACCGCAGCAAGTTCCATACTATTAACATTTTTATAACGCATTTAAGACTTGTTCTAAGGACATTAAGTCCTCGGGCATGTGGAAAAAACAAATGCAACAGAAAGCTGTAACCAGAATGAAAATTACATCAGAGATCTCTGAAGTCTGTGCATTCTGTGACATGGTGAATGCCAACGACATCAGTAACCTTTTTGAAACTTAGCTTTGATGTTGAGATTGTAGTGTGTAGGAATGCTCCTAAAGAATTGCAATTTTGTATTTATTTTTCTCTCAGGAAGTACTAGAATACTGTAGATTAAGCCATATCATTATTGTATTATATTGGTTTTGTGGAAAGACTTAATAAGACTATAGAAAAAAAATCAGAGTTGCATTTGGGTAACCATATAATCAGTCAATTAAATGATTAGAAAATTAGAATAAATTATTTTGTGAAGGTATATAGGCTGAGAGAATATGTTGGCTGTTGCATATTGTAGTGGACATCCAAAAAATTACTCAAAACCTACAAATTTTTATATATAACAGATCTCCAAGCTACTTGCTTAGTGCTATGTCAAGGCTACAGTTTTAATGATGCCTCATGCTGCTATGAAGCAGTGGTTAAAACCGATATTTAAATGAACATATTAAATACTATTGAAAATCACCACCACGTGGATATCAGTTTTAAAAGCCGTCGGTTCACTTAAAGCTTTCAGCAGCGCTCACCCTCTGCAGGACCAGCTTTTACCTTTTGCTCAGAATGTCAAATTGGAACAATTATTAAACCTTTAATTTTTTTTCATTACTAAGAAAGAAAAATATGAAGCCAGAACAACTAAAAGAAAAAAATGGCTGAAAGCCGTGATTACACAAATCCCATTATCTATAATGTTAAAATGTACCCAAATACTGCCAGAAATAGGAAGAGAAAGGATTGTAGGAGGAGCCCAGAAAGTATATTCGGCAATGTTACTGGGCTGAGATGGGACCCTCAGGCGGGAGCAGCTGTGCTGCAGGGGCCACAGCTGGAATAGGAAGGAGTTCAGAAGGCAAAGAAAGGCCTCAGCAGAGGGTGTTGGCCAAAGTCTTAAAATAAGAAGGAACTTGACACTGGAAAGACGGAGACAAGGCTGTTTGCGTTGACAAGTACACAAAATGTAATGACAGATGTAATAGGAAAACAAAAGGGGGAGAAAACAGAGGGGGGAAAAAAATTGAATTATGGAAAATTATTTTTTAATAAAAGCAAAAAGGGAAGGCAAAGGAATAATAGAATTGTGTAACTGCTACACATTCAATTATACCTAATTGTAAAGAGGAAACCATAAAGATAATAAATATGTAATTGGAATTACTTGTGAACTGAGTTTAAAATTATTAAAATTAGGACTGTATGTGACACTGAAGAGGTATTTCTTTATATGCTAGGGCAATCCAAACCTCAATTCCTGTTCCATTGAGTACTATGTATTTAAGATTCCATTTACTTAAGTATAGTATCCATCTTTTTTACATAAACTTTTACAGTGTTTCCATTCTCTTAATCATGTTCATCGTTGAATTTTTCTTCTGCAAGACAGATACTACACTGTGTTAGACCGAAATTAAAAATGCAGTTCTCTTGCTGATTGTTAATGTTTTTTCACAATTGCATCGGTGGAGTATATGAAGAAGAATAGGAGCAATAATAAAATCAGCATCTTGTACTCATACTGAGCAACCTGAATTCTGAAATACATATTTTGCAGAAGGCTCTTGAACCATGGTTCAGGCAAGAAGTCAAATTACTGAAAGGAAAGATATTCCTGTCAAAGGAGTAGTTCAAAAATGAGGAGCTAGTAAAAAGCAATGGAGAGAACAGCAAAAACTTATAAAATACTCTGTATTCATACTGTGAGACGTGGTAGTGTTTCTAAACCAGGCTCCTGATCTGCCAAGATGGCAGTTTAGACAGGCCTGTTTGGATAGAGGAGGAGTTATTGGAGAATGTGATTGTGCAGGATAAATTTGTTCATAGGACAACATATGAACTTGTCCTCTTATTTCTTAAGAAAAAATAATCCTTTGATCATTATTCTGTATCTACTTCACTCTTAGGACCAGTGTTTCAGATAAGTCTTTTTGAATCTGGATGGTAGATCCAGCATGGCATTGAAATTCATGCTGGTATATACCTTGGGTATAGGTATCATTTTGTTGTATTTTTAGATATTGTGTAAGATTAGCTCTCACAGCTATTCTCCAAATCTTCTGATACTGGTAGAACTTCTGTGATATCAGAATGAATATTCTTGTATCAGAGTTAATAGTTAAATATTCTTGTATAAGTCTCTCTTCCATGATGATAAAATGAATGTATTTTGAATCACGTTAAATCTGCAAATTCGAGTACTTTGATGCCAGTGTCCTTTTATTGCAAGGTATCCCATTTTCATCTTCATAAAATTAAATGCTTGCATGTACCATATAATTAAATTTAGGCACAGCAGAGAATTTGATCTGTGCATTTATTAACTTTTGACTGCATCTGTTTAATTGCTTTGGAAGTTTCATCAGACTAAAATGTATCCAGGATACATTTACCAGTGAAAGAAATGTGAAAATGTTATCACATAGGAAACTGTAAAATTTAAAAACCAGACAATGTATCTGCATCCCCATAACTTACCTACTGGGTGTGAGGAGGAAGCCAACCCTGGCTCCATATCAAATGCTCTTCATACACTATTTTCCTTTATGTTTGAAAGGAGAGATACATACTTTGTGTGTGTGCAGTTGTGCATAATGGGAGTGAAAAATACAATGTATTGTGCGCACACACAGTTTGACCTAATTGTTTATTAATTTCTTTAATAGAATATCTTTAGATCAGTGTGACTTAAAAGTTTGTACATAATGGATGTGTAGAGGTAACTTTGTCAAATACACTGCCGAAACACACAGAGCTTTTCTGATTCTTGCTAATTAAGTTTTGAGAGTCTTAGGAAATGTGTCTTCCTAAATGCTTAGTAAAGATCAAGCTGGGAAAACATAAGCCAGCAGGCTTTCACTATTCTTCGTTTAGAAGGCATGGTAGCAGCTAATCCACGAACTTAGTGTGAATATTAAATTGAACAGTCATGTTAATGTTTGGTAAACAGAATTGGAGGAAGGAGAAAGAATGACAAAAGTAGATAGCAGCAACAAATATGTCAAGCGATTTTGTATTTCAAACTCCAGGGCACAATTTCCAGGGAAGCGAAACCACAAATGAGGCTGGTGTCAGATGCGTGTTCAGTAGTTTGAGTATCAGGAATTTGACCACCGTGTGCCTCATCACTGCCCCATCACTGCATATTTTCAAGTTCCCGCAGAACATGTGACTGTCACCATCTGGAATTTGTCCACCTGGGGTCCACGTGTACCCCCTTTTTCAAACTGTTGGTTTACTCCTTTGATGCATGCAGATCAGTTGTTGGACAACCCAAGAGTATGACAAATTGAACATAGGTTATTTTTTTAATCATGTCGATCTTAATATTGTTACATACATGCTATATGTAATTATGATGTAATTCAGACACCAAATTCTCTGTGTACAAACAGAGAATCTGTGCACAGTGGATAGATAGATAGGGATAGATAAGTAGTGAGGCAATAGTTCTGTCTAGAAGGGAGACCAGAATGTATGTTTCTTTGGAAGTTAAGTGTCATAGATAGTAGTATAGCAGAAGATTAGGTGGCTGTGGTTGCTCGGATCTTTTCTGGTTTAAGTAAATAGAAGAAAGCTATAACCCAGTAGTAAGCTCTGATTCTTTCTCCTCCTGTTCTTGTGTTTGTATACATGTGTGCACACAAATATGCTGTATAGTAAAGAATAATTGCAAATACCCGACAACTACAGCTCGTATAGAAAGTATTTGAGGAGCTGGCAAGTTCAAAGTACTCTACTCTTTCACAACTGTGAAATTCAATACTTGGATATAAATGGTGAAGTTTTGTAATCATGCTGGTTCTGATATACAGAGTGGTGAAACTTTAGACCTTAAAATATGCCAACAATATGCTTCAGTGAGCACGCTTCATCTTCTCATGATGATGTCTGCTATCAGCATGCGTGGCTGTGGTTGCAATGCTACACGCTCTCAGACTTCTAGATAACACAACGTGAAATGCTTGGTGTTAGGTATACAGGATATCAGCATTTATGGATGTGGAAATAAATATAGTAGAAATGTTAAAAAGGAGAAGATACTATAACTATCAGATATTGAGAAAAGATTCTTGATGCTCTGATTTCAAATAGACATATTACCTATTTCCTAAAGATATTATTCAGAAGAAAAAGGTATGCCTGGTAAACAACTTCAGAATAGGTTTTGCTTGTAAGTTTCTGTTTGCCTCCGTTTATGTTGGAGAAGCATTCAAATCAATCACAAAATTGATTCAAAAATAAAAGGCTAGGGTTTTTCCTTATCTTATGCTAGTAGGAAACTGGTAAATGTATGTTCCAGTTCCAGATAGGCAAAACTTCTTAAGTTTTTAAATATCTGAAAATGTAGCCACTGGGGTTTGCTTGCTTGTTTTCTTTCTTTATATGCTCGACATTAATTATTGATTCAGGTGATGTTAGGAAAAATCACAATTGTAGTTTTTAAAGTTTCTTTCTCTTGATTTTGCTCTTAAACATTGCCACAATGATTTGGAGGAGGAGGCGTTCTTTGTATTAGAATTTTTACATCCAGTTGTTCAGATTGCCAAGTGTTGCCTTTAATCTTGTCTTCGCTGTTAGAGATATTCAGTTGCATCTGTAACAGCTGCCATCAAATCTACATCAGTATTTCCTAAAGTGTCAGAAGTACAAGAACCATCAGTTTACTTTGTTGTCCAAGATTTTGACAAGTTTATGCTGAGGAAAGTCGGATTCAAAATTTTTATATAAAACTTGAAATACAGTAATGATACTGTTGATAATAATAAGTTTAATTCTGTATAAATATTAAGAAACAAAAGCTGAAGACTATGCAAGTTTTTTAAATTTTTTCCGTTGTGTGTATCGTATACTGCCCTGGAAGTCTTTCTTCATCATCTTTTTCTTTGGTGGTATTTTCTAAAGTAATACGAGTGAACTTGTACTTTTTTTGAAGTTCTTCTTTTACTGTTCTATTTTGTTTTCAGTAAAGTCTGTTACTGTCTGATTAGCATTTTTATACTCAGTTCTGGAATTACTTTTCAAATGTACAGTCAGGATGGCTTTCACCTTGGCACAAGTGGGTTTTTCTCATCAAGACTCTGTAAGTCTCACTGTAGTCTTGTATCATTCTGTCCTAATAACAGTGTTATCAAGGATGCAACTTTGCAACCTGAGTATTCAGTGGAGCAAAAAGGAGTAAAAATAATCACATATAGCAAGTTTCCACAGGTAAATAAAAACGTTTCTGTTTCTTAATACTTGAACACATATCGGTGTGTATACATTTGTGCACATGCTCAGTAGCACTCACAAGGGATTTTGCAGTCTGTCTCAAGCTGGCAGAAGTAGGCATGAGTCAGGTGAGGCTGAGAGCAAAAGGGAAGTGTAGGAGAAAATTACAAGGTCCTTTGCAAGTTATTTGTCATTCTTCCTGTCTTCCAACATAGAAACAACCCTATATTCTCATTCTGGTAATATTACCTTAGTAGTGAATGTCCTATATTATCATTGCTTTTACAGTATCATTCCCTCTATTATAAACTCCCACACGTGGATGCAGACATACACACAAATACTGCAAATTTTCTGTTGGGGCTCCCACTGCTAAAAAGCATTTCAGGCATCACTGCATATAATAGAGTATCATACAATGGTTACCATATACAAATATTTTGTTCTCACAAGAACAGTGAGACTGACTTCTTAGTATGTTTATATCTTTGTTTCTTGCCTTCTTGTTTCAATTTATGTGCATTTTCATGCAATTTTATTTTTATAATCTTTCTAATCTTGTAAACCTTCTTGCTCTTTGTGATCCTGAGGGTAATATTTGCTAAGTGCTCTGGGATGCCTTAGTAGATGATAAATCTTTAGAAGAAGTGAAAGTTGTTATTGTCATGTTACTGATGTACTCCTTAGTTGCCCCTATTATAACGCCACATACACAATTATACTGTTAAAATTGTCATACTTTCTATCATAAACCTTATTTTTAATCTTAAAGCTTGCCTATCAATATATCTTTGAGTGCTAAAACACATCATATCTCACCTTGAGAACAAACTATAAAAAACTGGCAAAAACCCCTCAGTTGTTGAGGAAGAAGTTTACTTGGGGGAAAATTTATCTGTAATTGTAACAACTCTCCATTCTATCTTACAAACAATACTCAACAGTGATAAGTATTAATACTTGCCAAGAACATAAATTAACACATGCCAAATAAAATTTATTCTACTCTTCTGTATTCTGATATACTATAAGCAATACAGTAAAAAAAAAAAAGGGGACAGCTCCTTCTACAGCAGGACATTGCTTAAAATATTTTATAATTCGGTTTGTTTATATAACTGCTAAGTAATTATGCCTCAAATTGCGTTATAAGGATAGGAAGGGGCTTTATTTATTACCATGAACTGAGAGAAATGATAAATTTTTGTTATGAAAAGAAATACTGTAATTCACCTCTAACATATTCCAAAATGCCACTATTTTGAATTACAGGTAGAAATTTTTGGTGGACCACCTTTTTTGAAAACAGTTTTTCATATGTCACCTCCATGAATTTGAAACTATGTATGCAGTGTTATTTCACAGAGCCATCTTAGCTAGTCTCAATATAGAACAATTTCTATATCATCTAGGAAGGCTGTCTTAGAAAATACATATGATTTAATTTGCATGGTAACTTTATTTTTCATTGATAAATTAAATAGATGTGGTTCAAGGCTGAAAACATTTCAAAATTGTAACTGCCATATACTCCCCTACCTTTCAGGTTCCTGATTTTGGAATTTAGACAATGAAAATATTCCAGGTTTGAGGTGATTCTGAGTTTGAAATTATTCAATTTATATGACATAATTTCTGAGTGATGTGACTTTAAAGCAGTGCCAGTAAGTACAAGAAGAAAAAGGTCATCTTACAGTGGATCTGTACGATTAAATCTCCTGGAGTTTTTTCAAAGTATCAATAAGATTGTAATCCCAAAGCAGCATGGAGTATACTGCACATTACTGCCCAGTGGTTCAGAAACGTCATATTTTGTAAAGGTATGTGTAGCTGGTATATTCAAAACACGTACTACTTGGCTTTTGAATGGCTATTTATTTGGCAGTTCATGATGGTGATGCTACTTTTTAATTCTAATAATGTGGTGATGATACAACTGTTTGTGAAGGTAAGATAAGCACTTGCTGAAGTGAGCGAAGGTTAACTTTACAGTGTCATTTTTCACGTCATTTCTGTTTAGAAGTCTGAGGCTGTAATATTTTTTAGTTCAGAATTAAATGTGGTGCCATTGCCTTATGTATGATATATTTCAGATAATGAAACTGTTGAATTTTAAATAACATATGTTGATAAATATTAATCATCTTATTAAATAGATTTTTCCTTTATATTTGAGTGCAAACTCCACTTGTAAAAAGATTATAGTATAGCACTGTGAAAGAAAGACATTAGGGTATTTCATTCCTTGGAGAAATAGATTTATATTCTATTAAAAGGTTATCTGATTTTGAATGTATAATAGTTCTGTCTTTATAGCATTGCATTTTAGCCAATACACTGTGAAATATCTTGCACTCATTCTTCCCTCTTAACCGCCACACAGCTGACAAAAACTTAAAAGTTTCTTTTGTGTATTGTTTGATGAATGGCATGATCAGCTGCACTTGCTGTCATTCCTCAGCAGTGTTCAAACATCACTCTATTAAAAGATTTCTTTTTATAGGAACTCAAGAACGCAGCAAGGACTGTATATGATCAATTCCAATGTTTCCTATCTTGTTAGTTAAAAAAAATATGAACATGTCTTAAATACAGGACTTTATTTTTGGAACCTAACAGAAAAATTTGCCATTTTAAGATGTGCAGAGCTGAACAGTCCCACCACTGTGTAAGTTCTGTGTAATCCAAAAGACACTGTTTTAGTTGAATTTAATTCAGTTCTAGCTGTGTGATACCTAATTTAGAATTGTTTTAGTACCATTTAGGTCTTCACATTTTCAAAGCTAGTTATACAGCAACAGTGTATTAGCCATGCAATTTATCAATATTTATTCATTATCCAAATGGCAGACTACTTGTCGTAATTAATTATTGAAGTAATAAATAGTCTTATTAATAAAAACTGATGACAAGAACAGAATTATTTCCTTGATAAAGACTGATGACAGATTTTACTATCTGACACGACACTCAGAACAGCGTGCAGATTGAATCTAAGGCCTCCTGCATGGATAATAAATTGTTATTTCAGAGAATAAAATGATTGATACATTTGCTTTGTGTGGAAAAAGCACCTGGGAAAAGATTTTACTCCCTAAGTTATTTAAACAGACTATGGTGAAATTTTCTTTCCTCGTGACAAATTTAACTTTCCAAGGAAGTGACAGGTCTTTGGCAGAGAGAGAGGAATTGATGCCTGCTTGGGGTCCTTGACTTACAGATTCTCCTAAAAGTCATATTCATTTGAAAATCTCTTGGCATTCTCCCTCACTTTGCATAGTTCTTTGGCAGCACACAAAGGACTGGCTGCACCACAGCAAAAGGCTGATGGGAAAGCGTGACCATGTGACATGGCAGAGTCTATTCGGAGACAAATGAAACCTGTCAGATACTTTGGAAAAACTGCTGCTGGTTTTATTGCTGCATGGCTGAGTTGGCCTCTGGTTCAAACTCGTATTTTTTTCATTGGTTTGATCTTACCTTCTGTGACAAAGCAACCCCAGAGACTAAGCATCTTTTGACAACTTGGAAATGGCTGGGCTGGAAAAAAAAAGCTTTCAAAAAAAATCCAAACAACAAAACCCAAAACTGTTGTATATAACAGGGAATGTATTATTTAAAATTAAAATCTAAATATGGTATTTGAAAAGTTGTTGGAAGCATGTTTGATCGATAAGATGTCTGGGATTCAGTTTCCTTAGTGTAGGGAAAATAGTACTAAGTATGAAACAGAAGGTGTTGATGCTACCTTGGGTGCCAGGTACTTTAAGTTAGTATTTGAAATTAGTTCAGTGTTGTAATAGTCAACTTACAGATAGATACTGGAACTCCTCCTTCAACGTAGGTCTTACAGTATGAAGAAGAGTAAACGTGAAAACACATTTTAAGATTTGAACTGTGTGAGACTATTTGAAGCATTTAACTATCATGCTGCCTGTTCAAAGGCAATATTCTATTATGATACGAGAAAGGAATCAAAGCAAACTACTGCTACTGCTTTGAGAAAGTAATAATCCTTAGAAGGTCCTTGTATGAGTTAAAAGGTTCAATATCACATCGTCATGTAAAATGACTGTAAATAATTAATAAGCTCTTGTTCGCTAAAGGATTCTAGTATTTGGCCCTGAAGTGGTCCAGAATTGCCCCAGTTTCAGGGTTGGTGCGTATCTGAACGCTAAGCCTTAAACTGGGCCATCTTTTGCAGTGCCTAATCTGAGTGATGGGTATGCTAAGAGGAATGGATTCCACAGGAACTCTAGCATTGTGTTCTGAGCACTGTACAGAACAGTAATCAAGGTCCAGTGTAAACACATAGATTAGTGGGCCAGTAACTTCTTGATCTACCTACATTGGTTGGACACAAGTCATCTGTAAACTTGAAGCTGTATAACCATAATAAAAACAACACAGGGAACGAGTACCTTTTGATGGAGAACTTAAAAGAATTCAAGCCACAGGCCTTACAGATTTCCTGGTTTGGTTTGATTTTTTTCTGATGTAGTTATTCTGGTCTTCATTGCCAAATACGTTGAACAGCTGGCTTGGTGAGCATTCCTTTCCCCTGCAGAAAATTGACCAATTGTTCATGTGTAGAGTGTAATGTAGAATTTACGTATCTTTCAGGTTTGTTTTTTTTTGGTTTGTTTGTTTCATTTTAAATACCAGCAATTCAAAGTGAAATATAAATGTCATTTTAATTTTCGTGTTTCTAAAACTTCTGTCAGTAAGGTATCTCTTATTTAATAATTAAAGATGTCTAGAATTCTGTTGGGTTCAGCTCCAGTAAATTCTATAGCATTTTCACAAAGAGACAATAAAATACTTTTAAAGTTTCAAATAAAAAATCAAAGGAAAAGAAGCAGAATATGTAATATACTGAACTAGAAGCATGCTGCAGAAAACAAACTGAAGAAGTTGATGAGAAGCTATTAACATCTGCTCCCTGTGCTAAAATCAGCTCTAAAGTTTGAGCATCTAAAAGAATTCTGTTTAATAGGAAACCTTACGCAACCTGATTATTACTTAGCAGGTGAGAGGAAAATCAGGAAATTGCCAGAACTCATTTTTATGTATAGAATTAATAATAGCATAAGTTTAAAAAGCAGCTTAGATGGCAATAAGAGACTGCGAATGAAGTGATGATTAGGCAGATAACAGGTGGCCCTTATGCAAGGTTGTCCAAGTTAGCTTAAGTGATGTAAGATAAGTTTGTTGTGAGTCATAACTGCATCATGAATATAGAAGAGCTAAATGCCCTGGTTCTGAGCCCTTTTAGATAGCTCTTGATGTAAATTTTGTTTATGTAGTTTCAACATGCACTCAGATGAAACATCCTATTTTCATGTTTTTAAAGTAAATTACCCTGAATAGAGAGGAGATGATTTGCAATATAATGAGGCTAAAGCAAAATCCAACTTTCATACAAAGGTCAAGTTATCCTCTATTTTATCATTTACAAAGTTCTTACCTTTTCTATCAGTCCATACCCTTTGAAGTGTTATTTCATTTTAAAACTGAAATAATTATATACAATTTCAATCCTTAATAGTGCCAGTGGAATTAGTGATTCATTTTTATTGGATTATAAGGCAATGATAAACCACAGATACAGAATTTTTTAAGTGGTAAATTTCTGTACGTGTTGACAGATGTATACATCTAAGAGATAGACATATATCACATGTTTGGAAAGAAACTTTGGACAGAAACTGCTTTCTTCATTTCATTAAAGAGTGGCCAAGAAGGTAGAAGCTTTTCTTTTACTGGTTAAAAGAAAGATACTATTTTTCAGCAACATTTAAAGTAAAACATGCTCATGGTATTTTTTGTCACATATCCACAAAATTTACCAGTTTGCAATTACTCAGTTTTTTAAGAAATGGTTCCCAAAAGAGTGCAGCAGAAAAGATCAGCATGAGTTGCGTTAATAGTTTGTATCTTGGTGTAATAGAACTTTAATTCTGTCAGTACAGACTTCGTAGTGCACATGAAAGTATATGTGCCAAATGCATGTGCTCTGTTCACAGCACCAAGCACCTCCTATCTGTGAGTCAGGCAATGAAAGAGTTATTGGATGTGCTTCAACCAGGATGCAGCAGTGGCCCTGAGTATCTCACACTCTGAGTATCTGAATCTTGCTCTGTTAGTATGTAGTTGCACAACAGTTTATTCTCATCTAAATAAGGGTTGCCAAAGTTGCCTTTTTCTTTAGGCTTTCATTTTCAAACTCTTCATTGCCTTCTTCCCACCATTATCATCTATCCTTCAGGAAGCTTTTGTGGCTTCTTCCCTTGCTCACAACATAAAAGTAGATGAAATGCTATTTGTATATTTATTGAGTGATGGAGTCAAAAAACCAACTTCAGTTTTTAAAGCAAATGTATTACTTAAAGGAGAAAGGAGGATGCAATTTAATATTTATGTACTGAAGAATCAGTTTGGGTGGTTAGAGAATTTATAGGGCCAACTTTGTGGTTAGCTGGTGCTTTCTGGAAAGCTATTGAGTGATTTGCCTTGGTAGATATAAGTCAGTCTTAGAGAATTCTTGCCCCACAAAGACATTATGTAGGAAGAGTAGAACTTTCCAATGAACTCTACAATGGAGTAGATGCTCCATTTGAGCCTCAAATGATAAGTATTCATGGAGTACAGCCTGAGCTTAGGGCCAGGGCTTATGTACACTTGACATGCATTTCCAATTAAGCTTCCTCGTGTGGTTTTTTTTTTTGTGGGGCAAGTAAAAATATAACTAAGCATTTGTTATGTTGATTTAATAAAAAGTACATGGAAACTCTCCTTTCCAAAGGATAATCATAATTACACCTTGCAGCTCTTGGATCATAATAGATAAACCAAGGAGGTTATCTATAGCTGGCTGTAGATTTCTTTTGTGGTTGAAATCCTCCAAAACAGAATTCGTGTGTAGTCAATTAGACTATATTTCAAATCACCCATTTAATCAAAGGTTTGAGTGACATGAGATGCCAGTGTTGTCCTTTTTTAAAGAGAATAATATACAGGGCACCAAACCCTTTATAATGACTATTTATAATTGAAAATGGATGTTACACTGTAAATCTTAATCTTTTGCATTGATATAATGTTCTCAAAATGCTGTCTTGTTGGTTTCCTGTTTGTTTTTAACGCATTGATACCAATGCAGTGAAAGGGATAGGGAAGTTGGAGAATAGTGCTTAATACAAAATGTTAAGTGGATTTTTATTAAATAATGTGCTACAGATGAAGAAAACAAACATTAAATTACTAAATCTGTATATCTGTGCATTTAACAAAAATGCTCTGCACATCTGTGTTTCAGCCATCACTAACTGAAGTGACTTATTTGATTGAGGGTTATATTAGATTTTAGATCTACCATGGATTTGCTTATCTGCACAGTCAGTGGGATTTGGAATGGCAATTTATTATAATGCATTATACTTTATTTATTATTCGCAAATGGCTTAGAGATTTGGATTTTTGTTGTCTTATTCCTAAATCCTGTCTTCATAGTTAGTGCCAATATCCATTAGATAGGATTGCTAAGGACAAACTAGTTCTTTAAGGAAACGAAAAAGTATCAGAGTTTCATGGAACCAGCTGTTGTGATTCATCCAAAGAGGCTCTGAACTAATTAGTAGGCAAAAGTATAAGCAAAAGTTTTCCAATTAAAAGAGCTAGGAAGTTGACTGTGCGCTGACCAGGTTCCTCTCAGATGCTCAGGTGTATTCCAGGAGACATGTGACCAGAAATGGGCAACGTATAAGGAAATTCCAGCCTTGTTTCCTGTAGGTGAAGAAGGAAAAGGGTAGCCTTGACTTCAGCAAGGCTTTTGACACTGTCTCCCACAACAACCTCATTAAAAATTCAGGAAGCATGGGCTAGATGAGGGGGCAGTGAGGTGGATTGAGTCCTGGTTGTGTGTCAGAACTCAGAGGGTTGTCATTACTGGAGCAGGGTCAAGTTGGAGGCCTGTAACCAGCAGTATTACCCAGGGGTCAATACTTGGCCCAGTCCTTTTCAACATATTCATCAATGATCTGGATGAGGGAACAGAGTGTATTCTCAGCAAGTTCACTGATGATACCAAACTGGGAGGGCTGGCTGACACTCCAGAGGGCTGTGCAGCCATCCAGTGTGACCTGGACAGACTGGAGAGCTGGGCAGAGAAGAACCTAATGAGGTTCAACAAGGACAAATGTAGGGTTCTGCACCTGGGGAGGAAGAACCCCAGACACCAATATAGGTTAGGGGTGGATCTTCTGGAAAGTACTACTGAGGGAAAGGATCTAGGAGTCCTGGTGGATGGCAGGCTCTCCATGAGCCAGCAATGTGCCCTTGTTGCCAAAAGGGCAAATGGAATCCTGGGCTGCATAGGGAGAAGTGTGGCCAGCAGGTTGAGGGAGGTCATTCTCCCCCTCCACTCTGCACTGGTGAGGCCACAACTGGAATTCTGCATCCAGTTCTGGGCTCCCCAGTTCAAGAGGCACAGGGAACTACTGGATGGAGTCCAAGGAAGGGCAACCAAGATGATTAAGGGATTGTAGCACCTCCATTATGAGGAAAGTCTGAGAGAGCTGGGGCTCCTTAGCCTCAAAGAGAAGACTGAGGAGAGACCTCACCTGTGTTTACAAGTTCTTCAAGGGTGGGTTGAAGGAGGATGGAGCCAGACTCTTTTTTGGTGGTTTCCAGCGATAGGATGAGGGGGAACGGGCACAAGCTGGAACATGGGAAGTTCCACTCAGATATGAGGAAGAACTTCTTTCCATTGAACGTGGCAGAGGCCTGGAAGAGGCTGCCCAGGGAGGTCATGGAGTCCCCTTCTCTGGAGATTTTAAAGACCTGCCTGGATGCTGTCCTGAGAGATGTGCTCTGGGCAGCCCTGCGTGGCAGGGGAGTTGGACTGGATGATCTCTAGAGGCCCCTTCCAACTCCGTCAAATCCATGAATCATGCAGGAAAATGGGAACTGTTAATTTTATTTCAGGAACCTGGAAGGGCTTCCCAATTCATGTATCACTTTTTTTAACCAGTCCACAAAATGAGGTTGAAGCAGAAGCCAATGTACTTTTTCTAGGATGTTTGCTTAATATTTCATTGTTTCATGCAGCATTTCCTTCCTTTCCCTCTTCTGTTTCTGAACTCTCTTTCCCTTAGTAGCATTGTGTGATGATGAAATAGTGATATTTGTGCTGGTGCCAGCACATTCTAGTTTAGGTTCCAGGTATTGGACCTGATTGTTTTGCAGTAATTATTATTTGCTTTTACTTCTCCAGCTAAAGGCAATTTCAATACGCATTACAGGAAAGATTTTTAAACAAGATAATTAGCTCTTCACCAGTAATTGTTGCAGTAGAATTAGAAAAACTTCCACTGTGCTACCTGACGTATTTGCTTTCTAATCTCTGGTATAGATTCTCAACTGTGTTAATTGGCCTAGTTTGGGAGAAGCCAAATAGAGTGGTGGTTTATATACCTGAGGATCTGGCCTATCCAATTTTCCCTTTTACCAATCAACATTACTACCTTGTTTCATGCTTTCTTTTGATCTGTGGGGTTTTTTTCGGCTGTCTGCTTTGGTGAACATTAACCAAAAAGAATAACTATAATAAACATTATTTTTAAAGATGTATAGATGTGCACACATCTGAAATAACTTTCATTAGGGAGTATCAACTTCTCAAAAACTGCATCTTTAAAAGTTCAGAGATGTGGTAATTAAACTTCCATGCATAAATTCTTTATCTCCCCACTTGAGATATCTAGAGCCTGTTCTCTTTCAGAGCTCTTGACATTTTGATAGCCGGTGCATTTTAAGCCAGTGTCATTTTATCTCATTCAGCAATACAGCTGTAATGTCACTCTTATATTAGAGAAACAGGGACTAAGTGCAGCTTGGAAAAATCTTGATTTCCATGACTTGGAGAGCATTATATAGGAAATCTCTTTTAAACAGAAGAATATGATCCAATTCTTGAAGCTAAATTTAGATGTTTTGCACATAATGTGATTTATTTTTATTTTTATTTTTTAGCCCTTTTGCTACCTACCTTCCGCATTCTGAAGTAAGAGAAAAGAGTTGCTAATGTCCACGTTAACTTCAGAACTCTAATGCTTCTGTGGAACATCACCTTCCAGAATCAGTAAAAGGGCCTCTTGTGCTTTTGCTCCTTCAGCAGAGTTTTATACTCCTGCCCTCTGGACTACTCAAGGCTTAATCCCCAATTTCTAAAACTTCTGCTTCTGCGTTCCTGATCTCACTTTCTTCTGAGTACAACAGTATCCATTATCTTTCAAACAGCAGTACAATAGGAGATGTGATAATTTGTATTCAAGTTCTGCAGAGTAAGCCCTGGTCATGTACCAGTCTATGGCCCCAAATCTCAAGTTCCAGCACGGTGCCTTGAATTCCCTTTCTCTCCAGTTGACCTAGAACACCTGCTGGAACCCTGCAGAGTAACCTGAATTGTAGGTGACTCCAGAACGCTGTATTTAAGGTGGCAGTCACAGGCTGGGTACCACACCAAATACTCCATGCAGTTTGTGTAGGCTGAATATGCACAGATAAAAGAATCTAATCATAGTCTAATTTAAGAATTTGTAGTCTAATGTTTATTATTAGTCAAGATGCAATGAATCTTATATTAGTAGTTCAAAGAATCTGGCTTTCTAATTCTCAGTAATACTAGAGTTAATGCTGATATATTGCAAAGTTTCCAGCATCTGCCCTTTCCTGGGTGTTATGCTAACCCTTCAGTAGTGCCTGGGTACTCAGATAAGTGGTGCTAGTTTCCCCTAAGAAGGTGGGGGGGTTTATGGTGAGTCTGGAGCAGCATTTCTGATTCTTCTCCAAGAGGAGTATAATGTTGGTAATAGGATGTTTCTTCCTTTTTTAGAGAGGTAACCGAGTATTGATAATGCCAAAATGATCACACACTCATTCTCATATTGGTTATTAGTTTTTTAGTACACTATCCATACTTGGCAGACTATTCTTGGAGAAGTACCGTAATTACATAGCATTAGGGATGTAAATTCTACTGATTGAGTTTCCTAAATGGCAGTTTATTAAAACAGCAGTGATTTCCTTCTAAGGGTTATTTTCTTATTAGTTATTGTCCTGATCTAAACTATGTTTAGATGCTCTAAAAAGAGGGGAGAAAAATTCAAGCTGCATACAGCAAAACAAAAAAAATAATCGGCCAATGTTGTGAATAGTATACATATATATACATATATCACGTCAAATCCATGGAAATTGCCTTTATTCCATGCATTTCCACCATCATTAGCGTATTCCTTGGGCAACACAAAGATACAGTTAATACGCCACCCTAATTTCTTCTCTGCAAAGAAATTCTATTCAATGAACTTCATCAATATGTACAGTATTTCTTTGTGACAGTGTCACTTAGTGTGCTGAGAGGGGCATGCTAGTAAGAGCAAATGAGATTACATTAGTGTCATTACTAATTGAATTCTAATGTTGGTGTTCGTTAACACAGAGGGAAACACAGCACTACAGCCAAGACTTTCCTATTAAAAATTTCAACATTAAGTGGCATGCATGATACTAAAATTGCACTTCAACTAAGAAGGTACTATGTAGTTTTTGTGTTACATTTACATCCTTTATTAAAAAACACATTAGTTCTGTCAATTTACTAAAGATCAACTTAATATTACAAAATTATCAGTTAAATGCTATAATTTTAATAGCTTTTTTAAGTGATAGTCTTATATAATCATTTACCATAACCATGCAACTCTAGTATTTGCGTATTTTAATTGATTTGCATGTTGTTTCCTTGTTCTATCTGGAAAATACCTATTTGATAGGGTTCATGGCTTAAAATCAATGGATTCAATTGTTCTTGCGCTGTTCCTGACTGAATCGAAAATAATATGCTGGTAAGCAAATGCAGTAATTTAGAAAATGTGAGATAATTAACAGAAATAGCAAATAAAGAAATCTGTCAATTCTGTCAAAGTACATGTCTCACTTCCACTTATGGAAGATTCTGTCCTTTACAACTCTCTCCATGACAAATATGGAACTAGAAGAGCTGATGCTTTTGATCTTGGAAGTTCACCACAGCCACCTCAGTCTTCAAAATTTTTGCTTTTGGGTGTTTTCATGAATAAAGCACATTCACCATTGTAGCTCTTATAAATGAGACACTCTGGGACGATTCTTATTTATTAGACATATTATTCTGCTATCAGTAGCCAAACACATCTTGCAAATAGTACAGAAATGTAAAATTCTGAGAAGAGAAAATCGTACAGGACTGCACGATGCAATTTTTGTTTGGATTTTATTTAATGACATAATTGGCCAAAGATGATCAAAGGAATAAGTATACTTTAAGGACTGGATCTGAATGAGAATGAAGTTGTCCACTACATGATTTTTGGAAAAGAAGAATAGTGAATAAATGAAGTAGAACTGAAGTTTCAGTAAGCTCAGAAAATCACTAGGTAAAATCTGATGTCTAAGGGGAAAAGGGATTCTGGAGGGGTTGACAGTTACTTAAGGAAGACATATTAAGAGTAAAAGCAAAAGCTATCCTAAAATAAAGAAGGCACAAGAAGATTAGCAGAGCACCAAGTTGGCTAAATAATGAGTTCCTCAATGACTTGCTCATGAAAAAGAATTCTACGGAAAATAGAAGGGGAGACAAAGTATTAAGGGTTTAAACATAAAAAATATAGCAAGGAAATAGAACTGAAGTATCAAAAGATGTGACACAGCTGGCAAGGCACGTAACATAAAGGAAAGGATTCTCTAAGTGCATTGGTAGTAAGAGGAAAATGAAGGAAAAGCTGACTTTCTTCTCAGATGAGAAGAAAAATAAATGTTAGCTAATGTTTTTAGAAGGTCAGTGTGTTAATATCTTTTCTACATCAGTCTTAAATAAAAGCTGTGCTGTGATAATTTTAAAGCAGCTAACATTAGTGTCAAAGGAAAAAGAACTTGTGATAGTAAAGGGAAAGATCAGAACGGTGACTTTATAAAGCAGATACTTAGACATCAGCTGATCTGGAAGAAATTCACCCAAGTTACTTGACAGAATTAACTGAAGCTGTTTGAGTCATCAGTGGTTATCTTTGAAATAGGAGATGGATAAAGATCCAAACAAGTGAAAAATGGGAAGCATGTTGCCTATTTTGAGATAGAGGAGAAAAAGAGAGGCTGGACTTAGAAATTAGATCGGAACAAATAGTGAAACAAACTGTTTATTAACAGAAAAGTTAATGAGAAGATTGATAGTACAGAATCATTTAAAAAATCATGTCAAAACATTGTCATTTCCTTTGGTTATGAAGCATTATATTGATATATGTGAGGCATTAGATCTTGTATATATATCTTCATTTTTTTTATAAAGCATGTAACACCATCTAATAGCAGGATATCCTCATTAGTAAGCTAAAAATACACATCAGAAGAAACTATCATAACTATCTTTGAGAAATGTATCTAGAAGGTAATTTTCATTGCCCGCTATCTGAACTGGAAACATTCATTGAGAGTGATAGTGTAGGAACTTAAGTAGGAAAAAATTACACAAGGCAAGTTTCACTGGAGAAATTGTCTTGAACTGTTACAGAATGTCATCACTTCAAGGAATACATTAACCATATATGTACCTGAGAAATGGTGTGAATTAAGTTGATCTTTCCCTAGGGCAGAGATTAGTCTATGTTTTTTTCCAGAGGCTTTTTTTTTTTAATATTTGTGCTCCAAAATTAAAATGGTCATAGTATTCTAAATAAGAAAAATAACTAGTTTTCTTTTCCCCATATGAATTAATAAGATTGTTTAAATTCTTTATGTTCTAGTTTTAATGAACTTTTAGAAATTTCCGTCACAATTCTTAATCCAATTTCCGATGTTGAAATTGAATTTCCTATAATTGATTATTTGGAAGGTTTGAGAAACAAATAGTATATGTACCCTGATCCCTTTACAGGCTTTCACAGCTCTAAGAGTCATTGCATTGTCCTTGAAACCTATTGCTTTGAACCTACAGTAATAATTAAAGAACAGCTTTAAAAAATGTATGACTTTATATCATACTTTCCTAACAGTGTTATGCTTAATATTCTGATATCCCCTGCATTTGTATTTCAGATCTCCTTGGCCTGTTCTTTTTGAAGTAGGGTAGAAGGCTGTTGTCCTTTCTCCATTGGCCTTCAAACACTGACCAATCTCTTATAAACAAACAGGGCTGATCATGAGAATTCAGATCTAGATGTGATTATCTCAATTCATTTCAGCTGAGTATGTGTATAGAATTTAATTCTAAGAAGGACTTTTGTGATCTTTACTAATAAAAAAAAATGGTGCTAGAAAATCTTGCATCTCTAGGATTTACTTTGGTGTGTTATAGCTTAGATGTATATATCTCCAAGTATCGATCATTCATAAAACGGATGGTGAGCCAGACATAAAGCAGGTGTGAGTTGTTTGCGTAATCTCACTGCCATTCTCTCCTGCTTGCCCTGGAGGTAATAGGCACACTGAAATGCATCGAGACATGTCAGTGAATCTCCAACTAAAGTGAAACACTCTGAAATAATTGATATTTACCAACTTGGTTTATTTACAAAGTGACATGCTGTAGCACAAATAATAATTTCTTCATCCCTTCCAGGTGTGCAGTTTAAGCAGAAAATCACTTTTCGGTATTACTCATCAGTGATATTCATGCAGTTGACACATCAATGGTGGCTGAGGTTTAGAAAGCAGTACTTGTGAAAAATGTATGGTATTTTTGTTTTGTTTTATTGGAGGTTTTTTTGTTCTCTTGGGTTTTGTTTTCAGAAGTGGAAAATATGGGGACACTACATGTCATAATCACTTAATAATAGCTGTCTTTCCTGTTAGGAAGGTCTCTTTTAATATGAAAAATGATGGCAGAAATGCAAACAGTAAGTGCATCAATTAAGCCTGTGAGTACTGTGATCAGTGCTTCCTTCTTCAGAAACACTCTTACTGTTGGCATTAGCAGCATTTTTAAATAGAGAAGCTGTAAATGGTCACTGAAATAATGTTGTATACATTTGGATTTGAAACATGCTAAGACTCCCAATCTTACAAGACTGTAAGTTACTGATGTTAGATGCATCCAGAAATCTCCCTAACTGCTAATTAACAAAGATAGAAAAAATTCTTATATAATAAAGACCCTATAACACCTTCACTCTGTGGGACAACTCAGCAGAAGTTTATACAAGTTCAGAAAATCATCTTTATACTGGAAATAACTTTTTCAGTATTTAATAGTGTATGATTATTTTGCTTCTTGATTGTTGTGCAACATAATGAAAATAAGGTAAATCTCAGGAAAACACAAAACCATCTCTCCTCCCCCCACCCCTCGCATGCACACACACACCCCCCAAAAAAAGCAAACTGCTGAATCTGAGGGTATCAAAAAAAATGCTGAAATAATTTGTTATCTACCTTAAGAATGAGATAACAGCATACCTCCTTTGGCAGTGTTTTACGTTTTCTAGGTCTGGCACCAAAATGAAAACACTTTTTTTTTTTTTTTTTTTTTTCCCCCAGCTCTTCCATAGAGCTGGAATTCTGTAAACTTCTGCAGCTGATTAAGTGTTCTCTCTACCCAATCAAATGAGGAGTAACTTAAAGTGAAACCACTTGATCCACACCTATGTAAGAGTGATGGCTGGTTAGAGTTAGGATTAACAACTGAAGGATGAAAGCTTCGAGGAGATTGGCAAGATTAGATAGGTAAAAACAAGTAAAACTGCTGGTCAACATTTGTCAGTCTTTGAAATGCATATTTTAGTAATTCAATTAATTTTTAATTTTGAAAAATCCCATTTATTGAAAATGCATTTTTTACAGGAAAAGACACCAAAATTTTCCTGTTCTAAAACTTACTGTAACTAGATTAAGGAAAAGTAGGTATCACAAAACGGCTTTTCTCAAGAATGAGATAGGTTTTTTCCAGAGGATACTCTGTGGTGCAATGACATAGTATACAAAAGATAGCATGGCGAAAGCATGTACCTGTAGGGTTTGGGGACAGGGGGTGTTGTTGATTATCTATTGTTGGCCCAAAGCTGGAATATGTGTTTCTTAAGTGATGCCATCGAATGATCTCGAAAAGCCAGGACTTGTTCACTTGTTCAATATTGAACCACCGTTGCTAAAACTGTCAGTTATCTTTCCTCTATATTTAGAGTAGTTAATAACTGTGATACATGATTCATCATGCACAGTCTCCTGCATTATGCAAACACGAATAAACTCAGATATAGTAAAAACTTAGCTTAGTCTTTATGCCCTTTATTCTGAATAGAAATATCTGTACATTGCTGACATTGAGGAATCCCAAAGAAGTAATACAAATAAAGACAGACAGATATGAGTAGCACATTATGAATCATGCATAATTAAAAGGTTCAATTTTTCTTGAAGAATAGTGACATGAATGACCTCTCACACTTTCAAATAGTGTAAAAAGCTTCCATTAAAAAAAAGAGCCTTTTAATTATTCTGCAGTATTTAAATATACATGATCCTTAAAGATAATGTAAAAGCTGGTATTGATGCTTCTTTTTACAGTTGCCAGCTTTTACATTAAAGGTTCTGTTTTCTGTTGCTTGTAACATTACAAATCTGCAAAGGAATAGCCAGTATTTTTTCTTTTTTTTTTTTTTTCCCAGGAAAATTCTGCCAGAGGACAATTCCCTGCAAACCCCGATTCCCTAATATGAACTAGAGAATTGACAACACAGTAAATTAATTTCCAAAATAATTATGAAATGTTTTGGTTTATTGTTGTAGAGAGTGACAATTTTTTCTTTAAGAAGTGCCAACAGTCAATGTTCTAAAACTAGAACATGGTCTTTGACAGCTGAGGCACCTTTTGGGGTGAAAGTGCTCACTGTTGGCAAAGTTGCCTGGCTTTGAAAAATTGCATATTATTCAAGTTGTAGTTGGGTCAACCTGGACCATTTATAGGGCCCAGAGAGATCAACAGAGAAAGCCCTGTCGTTGTTTTAATCTGATTTAGAAACTGAGATGGAAACCAAGACTTTTGATTCTGTTTGTTTCCCTTTTCTGAAACCCACTGGCTAGTCCTTATGGGAAGTGACAGTCTGCAGTTGCCATTAGTTAATTGCTGTTCCATGAAGGAGAATTTTAAGTAGTAGAAGTTAGTTGGGTTTTTTTACCACGTTGTATGTCACTGGTGTAGAAGTTTGGACCTTTATTTTTTTCAAAATACTGAGGAAATGAGGATCATACAGAAAAGAGCTATAGAAATTGTTTGAGGAGAGAGCAAGGTTTTGGTGAGAGGTGTAAAGCTCCATCTGTTTGGGTAAACAAGGCAAATATTGTCACGGTGAAGGTCTCAAAAACTGACCTGCAGTTAAGTGAATTATGTTTGTTTGCTTTGGAAGTGGACTCTTCCAAGACAGGTAGACTGTGAGGCTGATTACAGTAGCAAAAGTTTATCCCTCCCAAAAAAACAAAGCCATCTTATTCTTCCTGCATTTGAATGATGCTATTGCTTTCCTGCTGAGGAAAATAGAGATGTTCATGTTTAGAACCTGTTTTCTCCTACAGAGATTTTCTGCCTTAAACTGTGGGCTTTCTCACCCTATGAATGACAAATTCAACAGTTCTATTTTATTTTTGTAACTGAAAAGTTTAACAAAACTATTGCAAGCAATGCAATTAATGTATATTCATTTTCTAGCTTGATCTACATTTATAGTTTACATTTAGGCTACATTTATACACATATAGATTACATTTATAGTGATCAATATAGAGAAAAATGTTCTTTAGCCTCAATGTATTTGCAGAGATCATCAGATGTATTTTCTAGAATTGAATATAAGGTGATCTTGTAATAAATTTCATAATACAGAGCACTTAATTCCTTGCAATTTGAACTCAGAATTTTGGCAACACTGTCTACTTTCATTTTGAATTTTACCTACGCACCGACAATGTGACGCTTTTGCCTTGTCAGTTGCAGACGCTTGTCTGTTATAAAGTATGGCAAATTACTTTGCTTGTCACAGAATGCACAAAAGATGTCAAACATTCAATTAAAAGTACAAATAAAGCCTAAAATACAAGCCTAGTTTTTGTAGGCTCAACTTCTCTGTGAAGATAAGACACTGACATTGGCACTGACTTACGACTTCTTTATAAATCCCTTAAGTTTATTCAGGAACCATTCAGGTACCATAAACTCAAAAAATTGGCATTAGAATGATGCTTGGTGCAAGGCAGATGAATTTGCATGCACCTTTAATGTTTTCTTGCACAGTTGGTTGGTTTTTCTTTTCCCTATTGTTGATGTGACTGCAACCCAATTTCTTCTGAAATACAGGACTTGAAATGTTTAAATAAAGTTTCCTGAATAGATATTTGGAAAAGGTCTAACTTAAAGACACAGAACTAATAATACTGAGGATTGCTTACTTCAGAAAAATGAAATAAAAGGCTGTATTGATATGCTGTATTTAAATATAAATATCTGAAGATTTTCAGTTGTGCCTTGCAGATGTCATAAAATTAAGCATGTCCTCTCGTTCACATTCAGGACAAGAATCCACTAGCTTTGGTATTTTTGAATTACCCTGTATTTGGATATATATTTATATCCAAATATTGGAGAAGCATTTGGAAAAACTTTTTCAATAGGGAAGAAGAATCAAGTTCTTAGTGAAGCAGTGGAATTTTTTCTTGGCTATTAAAATGGGACAGACATATAAAATGTCTGAACTTCTCTATTTATCAGTACTTTTCAAGGCATTCAACCGTTGCAATCTGAGACAGTTACAGCCACTGGTTGCTAGGTCTACACAGGTATCATATTTGTAACCATTAATATGCAGACAGGAGATGATTAAATGCACTTGTGATAAAATGTGACATCGTATTATAAATGAGAATGGAAAATGAATTTATAACCATAAATCATGTATTAAAATATATGTGACAAGCTCAGAAATAACAGATAACTCTATATGTCAGTTTAATCATAAAAAAGAGATGTTTTTTTCTCTTAATGTTCTGGTTTATGTCTGGTTTTTGTTTAAATTCAGGTGCCTCAGCAAAAAATAACAACAGAGGTCTGGCTATGGTGCATCTGTTACATTTGGTGGCTATCTGTTAATGTTCCTTTCTAACATTAATAACACCATGAAATACATGGAATTCTTCTCCAGAAAATTTAATAAAAATTGAACTGAAGTTATCTCTCTTACCATAATAAGCATGTTTGCAAAATTGTGCTATTGAAATTAAAGATTCTGTCCAATGAATATGAAAAAATTATCTGACACATAAGAAATTCCATTTATCATAGGTTCAGAGACTTACTGCCAAGGAGCCTTACGGGAACTTTTGAAATCATCTAGGCGTGTAGACCATCTTCTTAATTTTGAACATAAAAGAGAACTTCTTTGTCCAAAACGTGGTCATTTTTCCTAGTCAATTCAATATGTATTTGTTAAAAAAATTATTAGTATTTTAACTGAACTGAGGTCCCTATTTACAAGGTTACTGGCTGGGCAGTCCCACATTAGGGTATAAACTATCCTGTGTGTAAGCTCAGTGAGGGACTTCAGTTTTCCTGGTTCAGACTCTGTCATTCCAAGCATTAAATCCCGAAGTCATTGTCTCATTCCGTGCAGGCCATATCATCTGATTAGTAATACTGCACATGGACACTTGGTCCCATGTGTTGAGAATCTGTCAGATATATCGGATTCGCAACAATCATTGGGGTACACACTTAACTGATGTTTCATGGATGGGAGGGCTTTTGGAGTCTCCAGGAAGCTATTTAAAGCTTTTGTGGAAATCAAAGAAAAATGTGTGTTGTCCTCAAAACTTCTATGGAAAGAGAAAGTACTTTGAAAAAAACAGAGTTTTATGTGACTCTAACAGTGATTTACACCTTTTCCTGAGATATAAACTTGATTTTGTTTGAAATAAAAATATGAAAACTTTCCTTAGATAAAGATATGTTCTGTGTCTTTACGATTCAGTGTGATACTGTACAGAATAATTCTCTATAGGAAACTAAACCAAACTGAATTAATTAAAAGTCTTTAATCTTATTTAACTTCTTTTTATTTATTATTTATTTGTATTTCCCTAATACTTAAATGCACCAATCAAGATTGGGGAGGAGTGTCTTAGGTGCTTCAGTGAACACGGAGGAAAATAGAATATGTTGGCTGAAAAAATGGAAAGCTGGCAGGGCAGCCCAGAATAAACCTGTGGCAACAGGCACAAGCAGCTACAGCAATTTGTCTAAGGTCGCACAGAAGGTCAGTGCTAGAGCTTGGGGTAGAACTTGCGATTTCTGACTTCCAATATTAGCGTCCTAATAAATAATTCATTTAATTTCCCTGGTTTTATCTGCCTGCAAAATTGTCTTGAGTGTGCTCTGACAGTCTCTGAGTCATTCTGCATTCATTCAAGAATAATTTTTTGTAAAAAGCTCAAATACTGGTTATTATGGCTACCTAACATTCTAGACCTAATTTGTGTTTCCCACATGGGTTGTATGGGAATGTAAGGCCTTTCTCCTGCACCATCACACCTCATTTACTGCATTAGACCCTCTGAGCTCAGGGGGGCAAGGGAGGTTGTGCAGAGGAGGAAGGAAGGGTCAGGGATATTCAGGAAAAAAAATATATTACAGTTATGCTTCAATGCTTGCAAGGTGAAAGTCATATCATTGTTTTTTCTTCTGAATAGTCATAGTCACTGAACAGTCAGCATAGCACTGGTTTGAAATTAATTTACTGGTGTTTAGGTAATAATAATTTTGAAAGATGAAATATATTATGAAAATTTGTTGTCTTGAATAGCAAGTTTACAGTCTCACTTTTGCAAATAGTTCTAGAAATGTTCAGCCACTCATTAATGAAAAAAGTTCTGACTGAAGTGAAATTTCTGTTAAAATTCAGAAGACTACTTATGGAAAAGACTGTATTTGTTCTACTCTGTTATTTATATATTAAACAGAAATACATATCTGCCCAGATAGTCTGGATTAAATCTCATAAGTGTGTAACTGTAAATCTGTGGAAAAAATGTGGGAAAATTTGGAGATGACTTTCTCAGTCTGTAGCTCTGACCTGGTTCGCATTATGTCCTCCACCATTCTTATTTTTCCTTTTTAGAAGAGAAAATATTACGACACTTAGTTATCTAAGCTTAGGGAAAGGGTTCAGATTACTTTAGAGGACACACAAAGGCCTAATTAACTGGATGTTAAACCTGATAATGTATCTGAATTAAGAACTAAAGGCGGGTGCTCAGGGATGTAAGTGAAACCAGTTTACATGACTTGAGGTTTTGGCCTTAGAAGTGCTATATATTTTATCACTTTTTCCACTGTTGTGATTGGATAAACATCAGTAGTAGTTCAAGCAAAGAGTTAAATACATACATAAAATAGAAATGGCTGAATACATCTTCCCACAAACAAAATTTTTGTCATTAGCAGTAGTCCAAGCTACTAGTCTTTAGACCAGAATCTTGACTGTTGTGTTAATATTTATCTCCCTCAACATTCCTTACTATTGTGTATTGTGTAGATCTGCGTATTTATACACCCAGAGTGTTTGGACACATGAAAAATCTTTTAAATAAAATGAGGAAGAATTATTCTGTTGTTTATCCACAGTATTACCTTCAATGCATGATGACAGAACCCTCCTTCTTATTCCATTTGAAGTTAAAGAAACGGTTAGGAAAGTGTTTAAACTTGAAGAAACCTCTTAAAGGGTTCTAATCGCTCTTGTCATGTCTCTTATTCCACATAATAATAAAGCTCAATTATTAACTCTGTTAATGATGTACAAAGTATGATAAGAACTTGGAAAGATTTGAAATGGCTCCCTGGCATTAGCCATGTATTTTTCCACCTTTTGGAGTCTGAAATGCAGGAACAAAGAGGATTTTTTTTAGGTAACAAATGGATAGTTCTGGTTACTATTGTGGTTCATTGGTGGAGACGTTAAATAGTATTAGGTTTGTCAGGAATGAAAAAATAAGAGCTTAGAAATGCTGAGTTTGCTTTTAGAATACAAAGCTATTGGTAGAGCAGTGGAGCACTTTAAATCTATAAAGTCAATCACGCTTTAACAATTTTCCTCTTAAATATTATTTTTAACTTCTTCTTAGTCTTCTTCAATAGTAAAAAGTCAATTATTAAATGAGGTTGTATATCTCATTAAAATCTAACACAGTTCTGTAAATCTGATGGTAAGTGCAATGTGGAAAATTAGATTTCACCACAGGTGAGGTACATGTACAGTACTTTAAATTAATTACAAGGACTCATTTTTTTCAGCATGTGATCAAACTTAGAAGTATTATGTTGTGATGTGATCTGAGTTTAAATAACAAGTAACCAGAATCACCTAAGTCAGTAGAATAAGATTTTTCTTCTCTATGTACTATTTTTTTTCCCCCTGGAGATTAAAATTCCCAGTCCCCTAACTTTTTGTGAATTTTTTGTAATTGGACTTAAAATGCACAATGGGGATAGACCCATTCAGCCTAAAACAGAAAATCTTGGTGCTTCTATCCTAACTCACCTTCTGTCCTAAAATTAATCTGTTTGGTATTCTAGAGCACCTCTCAGTAAATTGCCAGTAAAGTGTATTTAATATTTTTTCAAGCTTAATCTTTCTTCTTTCAAATATTTGAATATGACATTTTTCCAGCACAAGTATGTAATTTGGTACTGGCACAGTAACAGTATTCAAAGAATTAAAATAATGGATAAAATATAGGGTGACACTGTTCTTTCTTTGAAGTTTCCAGATATTACACTATTGTTGTCTATAACACACAGATTAGTAAAAACATATCTCTTCATAGCACAAGGATAGACTCTCCATATTTGATATAGAATGAGATACACTCTTTGATTTTTGCTTTGTTTCTTTTGTAACTAAATAAATTTTAAACTTGGTTTAAGTCAATACAGTTCAGTATAATTCAATGAAAAGACACAAATTGTATTTTCTTTTTTCTTCAAACTAAATTAATTCACAAGGTATTTTATCTTGTTTAAAACTCAGCTCAAGAGATACAAAATAACATTTTTTTAATGTAGAGAAATAAACTCCAGTGCGGTGGAGAGGAGTTTAACAACATTGATAAATACAATCTGAACATCAATACTTGTTAGCATTCCTTTAACTGCACTCCTCTCCAATTTAATGAAAACCTTACACTCTTTCTTAACACTATAGCACTATTGATTATGAAATATTATAATTTGCTGCTTGAAAGCTCATAGCTCCTGATCTGCCATGAAAAATATGATGATAAAAATTGTAAATGAGATAAGTAAATTCCAGCCAAGACAGTAATTTCACAGTACTTAATCAAAAACAGTAACCTGTAATGAAGTTTCAGAAATCATTGAAAAAAGTTGACCAACAGTACTTGTTCTGTTAAAATGTCTTGATACAGAAGGTATACTTTGACAAATTTAGTTGTTGATCTGTCTTCCCCTAAATACCTATCTTTAAGAAAATTATTAAATGTTTAATTCATAGTTCATTATAATTAGAACTCTGCTGACTTTAAAAAAAAATTCATATCAATCCTCTCGCGTAGCCTGGCTGAGGAAAATCTGTTTACTCTTGTCTAATTAAGGGCTCTTAACAGTGGGATGTTTCAGGTGATTCATGCTTGAGGTATATAAAAAAAGTGGTCTGAAGGTCTCATGTAAGCAATGCTTAAAGTTCTACAAGAAGGTACTTGGACTTCTGGAGAAGTGTCACAACCCAGGGCCAACTTGTGTAAGACAGAGGCTATTCACGCTTACGGGTACTCTGCTGGAATGAACGCTGTGAGGCTGCAGGACACTTATCAATAATTCACACTTCATGGAGGCAAGTGGCTGCTGGTGTACTGCCTTCACCTAATGCCCCAAATAAGAGAATTATTTTAATTATCATGCTTTTAACTTTCTTGGTGCCCAAATCCTGATTTTGACCGTGTCCTATTTGATACAAGGTATTAAACATTTTTGTTGATGCATGGGGCTTATTATCCTCTTAAGGGAAACCAGTTTTGAAAACCACATTCAAAAATTTTAAACTTCCTGGATAAGATGAAGGCTAAATGGATTATGATACACATATGCATAAAGAGTAGCCAAAAAGGTTTCTGGATGTCTAATTTTCATACTGAGTACATGCTGAAGCTATGGAACTTCAGCTGTATCCAAGCAAACCTGTCCCCTGGCAGAACTTCAAGGGAAATCTGAAGAAGTGATGTTACACAATGGCAAACATCTTTGATATTGCTGGACAGAAGTCAGCGTGAGACTATGGCAAAAATTTCAGACTAGGAAAGAAGAAAGTCATACATTTTTATTGTACTACAAAAAAAAAATCCTGCAAAGATACCAAAAAGAAGTGTGAATAAGTTTTATTAGTTGGGGAAGAAATAGGTGGGAAGAGAAGGGCTTTGACTAAGTCACTGGAGGAGGACCCTGAGTTACTGGTGATGTGATCAGAGCCCCTTTTTCTGGTTGTCTGTAATACCAAATGTGTGGGAAAACTGCAACTGATGTCAATGTGAGCATCAGAGCATTGCCTGGCCACAGTCGGGCCATTTCTGTCAGATAAAATAGAAGGCCTGCAAAGAGAAAATTAGCTTGGAATGACTTTGCCACCTCTTTCTCCTGATTCTCTTAGCTCTATCAAGAAATATTCTGGAGTACCTCCGATTTTAGGATAAAATCCAAATGTGTGTTATTTAACTGTTCTAAAATCATTCTATGACATGTATAAGCTGCTTAATAGTGGCTTTTGTAAAAAGAGAGAGACAGCTCATTTTTTTCCTCTGACTGATGTTATAGTTAGGAGTTCCACTAAATTCTGTGCACTGACCCAAACTTTCCAAGTTACTTGTATGCAGAGGATATTGCATGCTATATGTCACAGGGAACTGCAGAAATATAGGTTGTATCCTGTATTCCCTCTGAAGACTGGTATAGAGAAGCATGATGAAATTTATAAAATACGGACTTCGTTCCTAGGAAATTTGTCCTTTCCATCATTTCTGCAGATCTTAGAAGAGAAAAACATTGCTGGAGTAGAGCATTTGCATTTTCTGCTGGGCTCGCTTTATATTGCTTTGGAAAATCTCACAGTGAATCCTATGTAAACATAATTAAAAAACAGCACTTTATTAAGGCTCCATGGTCTGTCTGGTTAACAGCTTCTATCTCTTCTAGTAATGAGTGTCAGTATTTATGTATTTTGCATTGCATTTTTGACATTGCAAAAGTAACTTCACAAATTAAGTCATTCTTTTAAAATTTGCATAGAAATGTTTATTTTCTAGTGACTTCTATAAAACTTTAATGAAACCAAAGCTATTAGGTTTAGATCTTTTTCTTGTGTAAAGCACTCTGGCTTTTGGAACACACAGTATGTTTACATTTTAAGTTGCCACAGCATATCAATTAGTAAACATGCTTATGAAATTGTCCATTTAAAACAACATTTTTACACTACATACAGCCTTGTAAATCACAGGGTGCTGACAACATGAAATGCCAGCTGTGAAATGAGAAACTGATGAAAATGCAGTAATTCAGAATTTTAATATAATATAAACTACGTCAGCAATATTTGTGAATAGCAGCTGTCACTATTTTATTTGAACTGCATGTATTATGGTATTTTTATATTCCGTTCTTTTCCGATAATTTAGGCTTTCCTCTGCCGCCTCCCAATCTTTCTGTATGATAAGTTTTGCAAGGATTGGAAATTTCTAAAAATTTTTGACTGAACAGCATGAAATGAACTGTCCCAACATTGAAACAGAAAGACTAATTATAGTGATCATTAAAATTGTATTCAAAAATACCACACAGTATCATACTGGTATTAGTTATTTTAAAAACTCAGTATTTCATTGAACTTTCAAGAAATGTATTTTATTTTAAAATGAGATGGGTATACAATAAGTGATGGAAATTTCTAAAGAACAAGATCTACAGTCTTATCCTGCAGAGAAATCAAATAGGTGTAAATTGTTCTTTACCAAGGTGGTTTTGATATGGAAGTAGTTGCAGGATCAGATCAGGTGGAATCTAGTGTCTGTGTGGTGCCTTGCAGTACCACCTGCTTACTGACAAAATGAACAATATGCATGCAGAGTTGCAGGCTAGATTGCTGAAAAAGAACGAAATTCTTCTGAGTTTTTTGTTACTGTCTATCCATCTAAGTCAAAGGAATTAATCCATAACTGTGAAACGTCTATGTTTTCTTGCATATTCTCTGAACTCTGTTTTCTTTTTGTTTCCATCATTTCCTAAGGAGTCAAGAAAAGTCAGGAAATGCTGATGTATTTGAATGTGATCTGAATGCTAGTGTTCAGTAAGTGATACAATCATAACGAAATGAGTTGTTTCTAGTATGAAAAATGTATGTTCGGGTGTCTGTCAGTGGAAGTGACCCAATTTGTATTGCATTCTAGGAAGACATAAGTGGATTACTGGCATAATTTAATTTGATTTGCTTCTGAAATCAATGTCTAAAATCATTTAACCCTATTCTTTGAATCGCAGTAAATAAACAGTATTAAACAGTTGCACCGCAAAGTTGTGATGTGCAGATTTTAACACATTCAACTCGTACTTTACAGCTGAGGCTGAGTGTGAAATAGAGATAACTCTCCTAAAACTGGAAAATGCAGTAATGAGAAGCAGGGTGCCTTTGGAGAAGGGAGCAGGTAACATTTCAGCTATTGCTTTGATTTCCCAATCAGAGTCACTTGGCCTTTCCAAGGCTTAGGTTGGGTAATTAATTTTCATTGAAGGCTTGATTTCTTGTAAACATTATGTAGGCACAGGTGCTGCTCAGTGGTACGGAGATATCGCCTACCAATCAGAATGTAGCTCACTGGCTGGCATTCCTTCCTCATCTTCTGTCTAACATATAAATAAATATGTAAAAGAAATGTAATCAAGAATACTTTTATGAAGAATCCGCCATGTTTTACTCAGCACCATGTGATTGTAGTGAAACCTGTAGGCGATCAAAGAAAGAACTGTAATTGAAAGAAAAATCTTTACTATTTCCCTGTATACAATCTAGAGATAGCAAAAGGGAAAGGAACTTTAGCAAAAACAAATGTTAATTGAAGATAATGAGGCATAAATGCACTTTGGGGGGGGGGGGAACTCAATATAGAAATTAATAAATAGCTTTGCAAAACACTAGTACTCTATAAAAACTGCTTCTGGAGTAAGGAAGGGCAATGTTTGCAAAACACAAAAAGTGTTGGCCCAGAAGAAACCAGCGGCAAAACCCCACTGTTTTCCTCTGCAGTGTGCATGCAATTCACTAATTGCACTTCAAAGAATTCTAGAGTGAGGGTTCCTATCCAGAATAGTTGGCTTGGTTGTATATTTGTGAATGTGTATTCTGAATTTTCAGTGACTCATTGTCTTTTTTTTCCTATACCACTTTAATTGATACTTCAAACTGAGGTAAATCCAGAACTCAGAACTTTTAAAGAATGGTCCAGATGTCAAGAATCACACTAACCTCCTTCATCGGGAGCACTGATGGAAAGAGTCCTTTGAACTCTTCTGTTGTGGCTTTAATCTGCCTTGAGTTCTCTTTTCTCTTCTTGATTGTCTGTCAGCCCTTCCAATTCTTTGTTTGAAAAAGTTTGATTATTAGCTTTTATGCCTTAAGCAAGTTGCTATTGAAGCCCTTTTTGGCCTTCCTTGTTAAGATTTTATACACAACAGAGTTCAAATGGAAAAACTGTAAAATGATGACAAAGTTAAAAGAAAAAAACTTTATTTTTCCTGCCCATTCTCCAGTCATTCCCACATCCCTCCAGTTATTCTGGAGTTGCTGCATATCTCTGAACAAGAGGTGAATACAGAGGCATTGTTATACAAGATCGGTTGACTTTCTTTGATAGGCAACATCAGGTCATAAATAGTAAGATACAGTGGTGTCTGAGAGACCGAGTAACCGAGCCCTGGGAAAAGGTATTTTAAAACTGTATCCTCTCCTTTATTTTTACTCCATTTCCACTCTAATGACATAGCTTAGTGAGTGGTCATAGGAGTTTTGCTGCTTATGACTGCTGAGTCATAGTCACTGCTTTTTATACTGCTTGCAGATGTTCTATTGGGACTTGAAAGCATTCATATGATGATTAGGTAAGTTGAGATCGTAGGAATATGAACAAACAAGTTTGTAAATACCAATTATGATGCATTTATTGAGTCTGAGTTGAACAAATGTTTCTAAGAGCTGCATTTGAGAAAGGAAGATCAGTTATAAACTCTTAACAACCTTTGTCTTGAGACTTCATAAGGAGAAGAGAAAGAAACCATTTATACATTGCATCCTCATAATCTTTTTCTCATAGCTTTTTGTATCTCAAAGATCATATTTAGAGTGCCACTATTGCACAGATACAGCTCTTTTTGACTGGAATAAGCTTTCTTACATCAGAGCAGCAGCAAGACTTGACTTTGATTTTTCCAGATAAATTTTTATAGTATGTCAAGCACTGTTGAAGACTTCAGGGTGAACTGTAACATCAGAATATGCAAAGCTTTCAACTTGAACTTCACAGTTCTCTGTACACTGTTGATTTTCAAAGCTACACATCTGTGCACATTGTCACTCAGAGCAACAAAACCTAAATTTGTTAGAACATGGGGAAATTGAAGTTCTCAGGCTGCCAAACTCATCCTTCCTCCGTAGGGATGGTTCTCCCATCACTCATTCATCGCTTTTCCTATCCCAGTTTTTCATGTTGTTCCAAATCAATTTGTATTCATCCAAGAGGAGGAATCAGTAATGTCAGATTTGTGTGTTCTCCCGCTTGGTTGTTTTAATCTCCTGGTTTGTTCCATTGCAGTTCTTCACAGTGAAACAGGCAGCTGTTGCCAGATCTGCAATACTTCTTTTTCTTGTCGAAGCTGAACACTTGATCCAGCAGCCATGTAAACCTAGTGCTCATATGATTGTATTTCACCAGACCTCTTTATTTATGAAAAAAGAAGTTAGATAACATAAAAGAAATAAAATTAAAATCTATGCAGTTTATAATGCAGTTTTCTAATCATCTGCTGAAAAGAGTGAAAAAAGTACATAAATTTCATGTTTCCTTTGTTCTGCTTAGGGCTGTACCTGCCAGATCATGATGTTTACAAAGAATTGGGAAATAATGTTTTTAGATGATTCAGAAGCATGTTGGGTTAATCCCCTTTATCTTCCAGTTTCTTAAAAATTATGAAGAAATAGATGGTCAATCAATATCAAAAAGAAAGATAAAAGCATATAGTAGGGGCAGAAGAAGTCATGAAGAACAGAATGATTTGATATCCTTAGGGACATTGTACTGGTAACCCCTCTGGCTCATCAATGGGCTTCTCTAGTGCTGTAAAGGAAACAAACCCTGTTTATTTTACAGTCTTTGCAACCTCCTTCTGTTTCTATTACAACTTCACTTGTGCAGGGAAGAGTAAGAGCTCCTGCCATCTATGGTTATTGCATTTTGTTAGTTTGGTATTATACATGGATACTTACTGTACAGTTAATATTTCTGTAGTTTATTATCACACGTGAACTACATAACTCACTGTGGTCACTTTCTTGAAAAAACCGATGCATTTCGTATGTGTTCTTTAAGTTTCTTGGTTTTATAGTTGCTGGGAGCTACAATCGTCTTATGTTTTCTGCAGAATTAATAATCATCTTAAAATAGGTGATTATTAATGAAAAGAATACTGAGTGTCAGTGGAAATCATTACAAACCACATTGGTACTTCTACTTTAATCGTGTTATATACAGACCTCAGATAGCATCTAACAGAGTAAAATGTGGGGGTTTCCTGCAGTTATGAATGCCTTATATAGTACTGGTTTTATGATACTTTTTTCCTAGAAAGTAATAGGAGGGCTCTTTCAAGCATCCAGAAATTAGAGCAAAGGTCTCTCATAATTGTAGAAAAAAACCCAGTAACTCATAAATATAGCAAAAGTATAATTTCTAAGATAGTATGTATATGTAAAACCCTAATCTGTTTGAATTCTGCTCACTTTTTTTTTCTACCTCTTCCTCCACTGTCCTCCAGAGTGTCTAGCATCTTCAAATCCTTTACAGAAATAAGGTGACATTAACCTGCCAGTCTTCTTCACAAGTTTCTGACTTTTTTGAAGGCCTCAGGCAAACACATGCGACCAGTCACTAAAGGATTTGGTAACGTTCCTACAGAGCAGTTAGTCTCTACCCCAGCAGCTGTTGTTTAGTGATAGATCAGTGAAGCAAAAAATTATGCTGGTATAAAAAATAGATCTTGAACCACAGCTCTCATTCTTATGCCTTTGTTCTGCATTAGTGGCAAACCTCTGGGATTCATTTAGCTGTAATCATTTGTTACCGAGGGGCAGAGCATCTTTCAGATAGCCGTGATAGAGTCACCTTTGAAACAAGTGCAAATGAGCAGACATCATTTACCAATCTGCCCTCCCCGGATTATATTTCATAACAGGAACATACTCCGAGAAGCTGTTCAGAATGTATAACAAAAACATAAACACCAAAAAAAGCTTTTTACTGTTTTATTCCTATTTTGTTCTGAGGCAGTTTAATTAGTTTGCCGTCTGGATTTGTAATCCTTCTTTGAAGAATAACAGACATGCAAAGCAAGCACCAGGAGGCAATTTTTTTTTTTCTGTTTACACTGAGAGAGAAAAAGACATATTAGGTGTCTGATGCAAAACTAGGTGGAGTCAATAATAGTGGTCAATGGCTTTGGATTAACTGTAGAATTATTACTAAAGGATACTCACAGTTGTTTGGGGTGGGTTTCTTGATTAAATTGTTTTTTCATGATCATTCATTTTCCAAAATCAAGCTGTACAATGTAAGCTTTTACTCAACACAAAATTTAGTTTGTAGTTTGCAGATGAAGATGAGAAAGCTTGTGAAATATCTCTGAAAGCACTTGAGGCACTACCTATTGCAAATATGTGACCACAGCGGGGTATTTAATGCTTTAGCTTTTGCCATTTTCACACGGAAGAAAAACATACTTAGCAGGACATATGCATTTATGTATCAAACTTTACACCCATCCTTCAAAAGTTTTGTTTATTTGTTTGTTCCATAAAACTATTTCACCCACTTTAATCGGATATTGTCTGTGGTTTGGGAATGAAAACTACATAAGGAACATTGCAATTACCAATCTTCCATTATAGAAACAGCTTTTCAAAAAAAAACCAAAAAAACACCACACACCAAAAAACCAAAGATAAGTTCTAGAACTTCAGTATCTGAGTCAAAAATTCAAAAATTTCCATTTTATATCCCGCCATACTCCACATTTTTCTCTTCTGGTAAGATCAAGCCTGGTTCTGGATGTAAGTTAAGTGCCGTAGATTCTCAGCTTCCTATATTAAGTAGAAAGAATTGTTATTCTGCACGTGCCTACAAACATCTCTGGAAAAGAAGAACTTGTGTCTGCATTAAGCTAGGGTCTGAGCTGAATCACAGCTTTTCTCCTCTGATTTTATCTGAAGGGCTTGATGCCGCTTCACTTTGTGAGCAGTTTTCTACATATTCTACATATATTTTCTACATATTTGTGAACAACCACTGCTATCTTTTAAAAGAAGAAAAGATAAAAATGCTTTCATCAAGCAGTTGAATGATTAAAACAGTCAGACCTTAGAAACTGGTAGTGTTTACTTCCTTTTTTTCCACCTAAAGTAAATCCTACCCAGTTCCCAGTCTACAAAGCAGGCTGTACTGGCTGTTCCGAGGCAGCAATACTCAATTCCTCTGCCTCAGCTGGAAAAAAAAAAAGGAGTTTGACTGCTTCGGTCATGTAGGAATACCTGATTCCATATTTACTACTTGGATTATTTTGGCATTAATAATTTCAAATGAAATATGAGTCAGTAATAAATGGGAAAGTATCTACTCTATTTCTCACTTAGCTTATCAGGATGAATCTGAGCTTAGCAAGCATAACTCCCTCACTCTCATATGTATGTATAGATATATAATTGTTAGATATATATAGTATTTTCCTCAAGCTTAAATCTATCACTACTTTACATAATTACCAGAATATTCAACTCACATTTAGTCTATCACTAAAACAAAATACCTAGCAAAATGTGTGAACACTGAGTTATCTTTACTGGCACTAATCCCCATGGTACTTCCACATTTGAGAAACCAAACCAGAGTGCTTAATTACATCAAAATATTTATGTCCAAGCCAGCTTTTTTTATGATGTTAAGGGTCAGCAAAAAGCACATGGTTGTCCTATATGTTTAAAGTGCACAGTTGTGGACTTTCTATTGTTATATCAATAAGAGTCAGGTCACAGGCACAGAGTTCCAAAAAATTAAATAAAACGTGAAAAAACAAAAAAAACTTAACAGGTTTATAACAGGTTAACTTAATAGGTTAATAATTTGTGCCAGACTCCAAGCAAAGGCTTGCCATTAACCTAGCTCTTAAATATCACAAGAGATCAACACATTGGGTAAATGCATCTGGAACATCCCCAGTCATCCAGCATTAGTAATAAGTAGTGAGCTGTTTGAAGCTTCATGTCTATGGACTGGATGTAAAACCAGCATGAAGTCGTATATTCTTCCCATCAATAGTGGTAGTAATGGTCCAGCCGCTTTCCAGCTGTTGTCAGTGTTTTTGCTTACTCCATCGGAGACACACCTGATAATGTTAAGTGTGTAGATTGGCAAACAGAAGTTTTGTTTTGACAAGCATAAACCTTGAGGAAGCCCTGTATTAGAATAATACTGGGAGAGCAGCTAAAAATTCTTGTATCAAAGAATACCTGTGAAAGGATATCTTACATTTAATGAAGAGAGTTAACTGGTTTACAAGAGTCCCAATTAGGCTGAACAGCAACAGAATTAGGAGTCTAAAGTTTATAGATCTGTATATCTGTACAGTTTATGGTTTGTTTTATACAGATCGTATGTGCAGTTTATGATCATACATATATATGATATGATATGATTGACTTAATATAAATGAAACTGGAACTGCCAATATGGGAGGTACTTCCCTCCTCACATCTTAGTTGCTTTTTGGGGAAATACGTGAGGGAATGAGGCTTTGAGTTGTTGATACCTTTAAGTCAAATTATATGCATATCATTTATATAGTTCGTGATCATTGTGCAACAATTGAAAAAAAACCACTTACAAAATCACTATTCAGTTCATCAGGAGAAGCTTCTGAAAGTGTATCAGTTCAGAAAGTTAGTGTTTGGGCAAGGTGAATGCTCTAATACACTGCCTGGTCAGATCTCTGTGTGTTTGCGATAAGGTCTCCATCTAGGGGTTAGCCTACACATAGCATAAAACAAAAGCTCTACACTGAGAGTGCAGAGAAGTACAACTGCAGGCCAGATCTCCCCTGAAGTTGGAGGTAGTGTGCCGACAAAGGATTCTTAAAGTAAAAAGCACTCCTGTGCTGAATATAAAGCTCTTGTTCCTAGAAGGTATCTCACAATAATTAGGAGGTAGGACTGGGTGTCAGGAGTAGGAAATAGAAATGGAAAATGTGAAGAAAGTAGAAGTCATGGTCAGCTTACATAAAGAAAAAGACATTAAGACCATATAAATTCACAGATTTTTAAGTGCTTGTTACTTGATGAAAACCTTTATTGCAGGATGGTTTTTATTCTCAAAAACATTCTAGTTAAAAGTACTGACGGTTCAGTGTCTCTGCTGAGAATACGTACCCCTCAATCAAGGCTGCAGACAAGTAAGAATCTTAGCCCTTGCAGACAACCTGATGCTTACCAAAAGCAGCTGTCCTGAAGAGCATCAGAGGGGGGGGATGTGAGGCATTTATGTACTTGCGTGTTTTACTTACAGTATTAGTCTAAAAATCAGACATAACATACTGCTGTGTACTGAGCATATTTTTGCTGTGCTTGGGCACTTTTAGCAGCTGCCTCAGCTGGCTGTTGGTCAGTGCATGTCCCATTTACTCTCAGGCTTACTGCTACAGAGCACATTGAATGCACAAGCCCTGCTGTCTGTAGGAGCAGGGTTGCAGTAAGGAGGCTTGACCCATGAAATATTAGTTATTTTTGTGTCTGCTGTATAGTTAGCCAGGCCTGCTTCGTTTTGAAGAGTCAGAAATTGTAAGAGCTGTTGTCAAGAGAGGTTGAATGATTCTGCAGAGGTATCTGGGTAAGGTAAAAATAATGTTACAGATCATGGGAATGGAATGGAACCTCAGTCCATTGCTGTGCCTGGAAACAATAAATCTAAAGTGCTGATGTTAAGGAGCTCAGTGTTCCAGAAATTGTCAAGCAATGGGGAGAGTTGTTCCATACAATCTTGGAGTGTGTGGATCCAAGATTTCCAGTAGCTATTAGATGCATGAAACATCAGTAGACCTGCAGGTCCCATCAGACATGTGAAACGCAATCTTAAGATATTATAACATTAAAACATCACATTTTAATTAATATTTATAACGGCTAAAATACTTTTTGTTAAGCACACTCTTCAGAATACCTAGCAACACTTCCAAGTGTGCACAATTTATAGAAATGAGATTTTCCAAGGGTATCAACTGCTAAATATTTTGTTTTTGCAAATATAAAGATAGTTTGTGAATACAATTCCTGGTTTTGCATGGTTATTTTTTGTATTAGTCCAAGTGAGATAATGCATCCATGGTCTGTTAATCTTATTTGATATTTTTTTACTCTTTGCATTAATGTGTAATTAAAATAACATTTTGTGTTTCATCTACTCTTTGCTATGTAGTACAGAATCCAAAAAGCACTATTAATAGTGGGTTCAATCAATTTCTAAGTGCATACATTTCCTCTAGATACTGATCTAATTGCAATCATAGAAGACATTAAAGAAACATGCTCTAAAAATGGGAAAATTGTATAAGTTAGAGTGCCAGATACAATGAATAAACATGCATCTGATTCTTCTAAGTGCTTTTGGAATGAAAGTTTATTAATCCACATAAATATCTCTAATCAAATGCGTATTTCAAGCTGCCTCCCAAAATGTGATTTACACACTTTTCTTCGAAGACAAGATACACTTCCAGGAGGCATGCCTGCGTTACAGAGAACAGGGTTCAGTTGTGTCACAGCTCTGCCTCTTTAAAAGTGGATTTAAAGCCTCAGGACTCCTGGTGCCCAAATAGTGGCCCTGGGCAGCCTCACCAGGGGCTCCGACCCAGGCTCTGCCCATGGGGCTGGGGCTCCTGTGAAGCTCAACACTTAAGCTTTAGTCCTTGTTTGAGCTACATCATAGATGTGCATGGTTTCAGTTCTGGCTCTGGTGCTGCCTCCTTGGTGGTCCTCAGATACACACTGTAAGCTCAGCTCTTGGACTGATTCCTCAGGTGTAACTTCCAGCTTGGGTCTGGAACCATCTTAGGCCGTATCTCCCAGGTGGACTTTGGGCCTGTGTCACAACGCTGCTGGCAGCTGGCTCAGACCTCAGTTTCTTTGGCTTCTGACTGGTCTTTCTGTTTGGCCCCTGGACCTGGTTCACCGCTTGTCTCATTTGGGATAGTTAGTGGCCCTTGCTACCAGCACCCAACTCTGCCCGCTGTGTTCCGACCCTGCAGCTGAGGGCACTGTCTGTGCTGGGCATCCTCAGCTCCTGGCTCCCTCTCCATCCCTCAGGGAGCAGCTGGCCCTGGCTGCTTCCTGACGTGATGAAAATGCTGGCTCTATCATGCCAGGGTACTTTTCATACAAGGAAAACTATTGCATCTCTTGAAAAGTAATCTCAGCTGGGCAGTAATAGAAAAAAAAGGCAAGTATGAAGCACCCAAATCGCAGTTCATCTGAAGTACAATGGCAGGTGAAAACTATTTAATGTTAAAGCAAAAAGCTTTAACCACTTCTGCACTGGAAACACTTGCATAGTTCCATATCACAGGAGAGGTTTGCATTTCCGTTTCAGTTCTGGTGGAGGTGTCAAGTAAATCTTGCAACATATACTTAAAAGAAATATAATGTGATTTTTTTTTGGTTTGGGGTGGGTTTTCTTTCCTATCAGCCTGATCTCTGAATTATTAACTATATTCTAACCAAACAACTTGGTACCGAAAAGGCCTAATTTCTTGCAACTTTAAATCAATGTTTAATCTGTATGCCCAATGCTACATAAAATTAGAAACATGATACTGTTTTCTCATTAACTGTCTGCTCTCCAAGGGATGCAGGACTGTGAGAAATATTCCGTAAAATTCAGAACAGCAACATTTGCTAGAGAGTAAGCAATATTTAGATGCAATGATATCTTCTGATCTGGCACTACTGTGGTTTTCTAGATCACAGTACTTATGTATACAGCCTTTAGACAATTATATAAAGGAGTGCTTCAAGTGCTGAAAAAATGATTCCATGTAAAATATAGAAATGGAGGTGGGGAAAAAAGCCATTCTGTACTTTCCAGATTTTAGTGAAACTAAAATTCTTGGGGATCTCCACTTAAAAAGATGAAAAAAATCAAGTCGTATTAACACAAAATGTTGTACATCTTTTTTTTGTGAAAAGTAAAAGAAATTTAGTTTGTGGAAACCTAATTTGTATTGTTAATCATCAATATAAATAAATATAAAATACTCATCTTTTATTATAGTTTTTCCTGCCCATTCCAGATGAAACATGGAGGACAGCCAAGCTAATGAAAGGAAGAAAGCGGTTTTTAATTAAGATTTTACAAAGTCTCACAGAATTCACATTGTTGAATGAAAAGCATCTTTACAAAAGAGAAGAAAACATTGTCTTGAAAGTATTTCTTGTGCTCAGACCTCAGGCTTGCAGTTCTTGTCCTTTCTACTCTCTCTTGCCTCTACATCCCTATCACAGGATCAATTTGAAAGGTAGCAAAAGACTCTTAACTGCTTTTCTAGGTTAAAAAAAATATGATAATGCTTCCTATTAAATTGGTAGGAAATAGGTTTGGTATTGGATGGGATCTGATGAATGCAGCTAAAGTGGAAATAGCAAATTTTCATGGGAGACTTTTCTTCCTGTGAACTGTTTTCTGTGGTTTTAACCTGCAATCAAAGTATTCTGTTGAATGTATTACATTCCTAAGTGATACCTGGTTTTCATGCTGAAGTTATCAAATGTATTATTAGACATTTAGGCACGTACCTTTAGTTTTGCTTTTTTAAGCTTGCACAGGGCAAAATATTTTTCTCTCCAAGACAGAAGTGAATTGCAGCTTCCAGTTTGTCAGGACACCCATGAGTAGGCACATAGATGTGTACACATGTTGTTCTAGGAAACAAATACTGAGGATTCAAAGCTTCAATGCTGGCTAACATTACAGTCCACCCAAAAACAGTTCTAAAGGAAAAAAGGTCCATAGTGCAGTACTCATTTCTTCAGGGCAGCTGTCACCCCTCTGTTTTACCTGCATAAATGAGCCACTGCTGATTGTGTTCTTTGTAGCTATGAGTTGTGATTTCATTGCTTTCAAATACGCTGCTCAGGAGACATTGACAGCAAAGAGGTGGATAATTCAGTCCTCGCCTGTGAAACAGTTTAATCCCAAAGGGCTCCAGCTCCTGGTTGTGTGAGTTTATCAGAGTAGGGAGGCCTTGGGCAAAGTTTGACTAAGCAACTCTTTTTCAAATGTGATACGGCTGATTTGGAACTTCTTTTCAGTCTTTATACACATGGAATAACTGCTCAGAGTGGTAACAATATGTATGATGCAGGTCTGGAAATAGTGGATTTGTTTGAGAACAATGTTCCTCAGTTGACTCACGTTCATTATTTTACACATACAAAGTTCTGTACACAAAGTTCTGCAAAGCTGTTTAATTTGGGCATTTAGCCACTATCGGTTATATCAAAATTATGAGGTTTAATCAGACCAGTTCTTTATCATAGTTATCAATACCTTGTGCTAACTCTGAGCAGGATTAGTCAGCAACATGATAAAACAAGCCTCCAGTGTTCCAGCTATGGTAGCGATCATCGTGCTGTTACTGTTGACAAAAACAATGTTGAAAACTATTTAGCAGAGCATTAGTAACCATTTGATATCTTCAAAATATTACTTAAAAACTAAATAACCTCATTTTCAAGGCCATTACATACAAGAATATATAATTTACTGTGTATAAATAGAATTTGGGGGTAAAAAGTTGTTCTGCATTTGCTTATTATAAAATACTAGGAGAAAGAACAGATTCGATTGTTACGCATTTGAATGCCTATCTAACCTAACAGTAGCAAGGAACAATTTTACAGAAACCCACACAAAATATTCTGAAATGACCTTTCTGAATAATTGAAGGTGGCTTTTCATTTTTACCAGCATCTCCATAAAATCAGTGTGGCATCAATGACAGTTTACCACAATATCAGCCATAGAGTATCATTTGCAAATATATTTAGAGGGGTTTACTGTAAGTAATGAAATTATTAGCTAGTAACCAGGACAAATATATCTGAATGCTAAAATATGTTTTATGATCTTAGTAATTCTCACAGTAAATATAATTGTTTTCTAAAGACCAGATGGCTAATAGCTGGAGTTTGTGCAGTTCTGAGGTGGGTGGGTAATGAATTTGCTGTTTTCCCGTCTTCCTGCCCCATATGATTGTCTTCTTAATCACATACAGAAAAATCCGTACTAGATTTCTGGGGCATATTTTAGTTGTGGCTATATATTTTTTTAAAAAGAACCATAGACACCTTGTGCCTTTACTCACTGGAAGGTCCAAGCATAGTCTAGTGTCGTACTGGTTAAAGAAATCCAGCTTTATTTATGCTTTGTAAAGTGTGAGGGAAGGGAATGTGATTAAGTACGTTGTACTTTTTATGGAAAGTAGTCACAGATATTTTCCAGGTGTGTAAACTGATACTTTGAGGATGGAATTTCACCTTATAGTCCTTCTACTCTACACTGTAAGTGGTACCATCTAATTAAAAAAGAAAATAAAACATCATCTGATAAACTTTCTTATTTTAAATTAAAATTTAAGAACCCCAGTACTTCAAACTGAAATTATTCAGGTGTCACTTGTATTGGAAAACATTTCCTGCTGGTAAAACCCATGTAGTTTTTAAGAAAACCAATGTGTACCTAGTACTACAAATAGCTGCTGTGAGTTTGAATTCATTGACAAGTGATGCACGGGGAGGTACATGCCCAAGTCTCTGCTACAGGGCAGGATAAAGAGTCCCACTCACCGCTGCCTCTCTCCCATCTCGAGCTGCCATAGCGCTGCAGATGAGAACACCAGTCTCATTAACATTTCTTTGTAAGCAAGTGTGTCAGACAAATTCTGGAATACAAACCAGGGCTGTTTGTGGTCAGACTCCTGTTTACAGCAAATGAAAACCAGAGACAAAGGGCAGCTCCATGCATGGATGTGAACAAACGATACCTGCGAACCTGCAGTAGCCCAAGGCTAGAGAATGGGAAATAGTTATAATGAAGATTCATTTTAAGTACATGATTGTCCTGCCTCTACAAACACATAATTTGTTTAAAGTCAGCAGATATATTTTCCTCTCATTTTTTTTTTCCTTCTTCTTTTATATCACTGAAGAATTAACACACTTCCAGCAGAAAATGCTTGGCGTCCCCAGATAACTTGTTATTTTTCTACATTAGGAGTAGGTTGTATAAAAGAGAATTAGGATTAGGTTATATAAAACGACGACTGTCCTTGATTTCTTTGTTGGTCAGAATTTAAGCAATGTAAGTGGAATTTGAGTACTCACTAAATGATATTCAAATTCTCATATTACTTAAATGTTTAGGCAGCTGCTTTATATTTTGTGATCTATAAGCTTCTTTTTCAATATATAATCCATGTCACTGAAAATGTAGGAACTGAGTTTGAAAACGAGGACCTGTGGTTTAGTGCTGGCAGTGGTGGCTTGGGCCAGAGCTGTCAGTAAACTGGGAACCTCTGAAACTTACTCATTTGTGGGCTTTCCAGTTCAAGTTCTGGTTGGCATATGGCAGCAAAGCTGGACCAGTACAGACCAAGTGCTATTATGGGAAGCTGTACTGTATTTAGGTAAACTATTTACAAAATAGAGTAAAATTAATTTCTACAAGTTTCACCTTTCTTTGTTTCCATTGAGAATTTGCATCAATTCAAAATGCCAGAAGATAACAATTATTTCTGAATTCTTACTGCAATAATTTTTACCATTTTAAAAAATTTCTATAGAAGTAAAATATGACCATTTATAATTAAAGTGTCAGATAAAATATTTCTAGTCTGCAAACCTTTCTACCTTAAATTTATTTTGGAATTCAGGAATGAAAAGTCTTTTTTTTTAGCTATTGTGATACAGCAAACTAGTCAATACCTTTCTGTTTATGCACTTTGAAACATGCTCTGGGAGATGAATCCCTGCAGTTCGTCTTAGCGTAACATGCTCTTTATCCCAATATGTAATGGCTTCCAATAATCATTCCTCTGGTACATAGAGGATCTTTTGTCCCCCTTTGAAATGTGCTTATCTTTCTTTCTTAGAAAACTGTGAAACAGAAGTGATCAAGAGAGACTCTTGATTCCAGAGAGAGCAATCTTGAAAGCAAAGAGGAACACCACAAAGGCGTAGGCACATTTATGTGCTTGTTTCCGTGGGCCATAGGACTACATTGGGATGTTTATATCACGTTCCAAAATGATAGATGAAGAGAACATTGTTCTACGACTGGAACTAAGTGAGGTTCAACAGAGGGAAATTTTCTTTGATGGAATGATGTTTTTATGGGGTACGTAGTGTGCTCCAGCCATCAGTAGAATAGGTGCCTGTTGCACGGCAGCGTATTTACACAGTCAGCTTATAAAACAGATGGTTGTGATTGTCTTCTGTTTGATTGAGTCGTATTGTCAAAGGAGTTACCACCACATAACTGCCTCCTGTTAGCCAAGGACTTGGCAATAGAGCTACAGAAAAAGGGGTCTCTAATTTTCCTTGCTGGTATATAGCCATGTCTCTTAAGTGCATGCTCTTCGGGCAAAAGCTGTATTCCATTTATAGATGCTTGGAAACACAAGAGCATTTTTCACCTCCTGTTCTTCAAAGCCTGGGAATAAGTGTTCTACTGCAGTTGGGAAGTGTGGGGGGAAATAAAAGGCACTGAAATAGCCTGTGCCATTTTTTGTATCACATGACCTGGTTGCAGACTGTAATCGTAAGCCTTTGAAGACAGCAGAACAAAAGTATCTAAGGCTATTCCTATCCTTCTAAAACTGTGCAAGCACCCCCGAGTACTTTTAAAATACCTGTTTCTATAGATATCCTGCACTGCTTCATACACTTTAAAGGTATTACATTATTTTGCATTCTGTGATGACATATTTTCTTGTGTGATCAGTAGTCAGAATGCGTGAAATTTTGCAGTTTCCTTGGTGGGATCTTCCATCTGCTGTGGATCAAAGGTCAGCAAATCTCTGTTACTAAATATGAAACACAGGAATATCATAGAAAGAATTTTCAAGTTAAATTAGTTTAAGGATTTAATTTAAATACGTTAATGAAATAAGCAAAAATATGTCTGTCACAAGAGTTCAGCATGTCAACTCCACTGTCTACTAAGAGCTCCTTGTTAGCAAGCTTCAAAGAAAACATCGTCTCTTTGTTATTCCATTGTGAAAAAGTTAAAGTTCACACAGCTAAGATGCTCAGGACAGATTTGTATCATCTTCCTGCCACATTCATGCATTCAGCAGTAATTCGATAAACAGCTTAGTTTTGTTTCTCATAAGATGGGATTCCAGTTAGAAGATTTAATTAAATACCTTATTTTGGGCACCTTTTTTTAATACTGTGGTGTGGTTGCAGCATGCTAATGTGATGTTTTATGATATAACGTGCAAAATAAAATGGTTCTAATCTTCTATTTAGGAGTAGAATACTAATCACAGAAATGAAAAAAAATACATAAACCTTTTATATATTATTTAAGTGACAGATTGTGCTCCATTACAAAAATATAGAAAGAAAAAGAAGCATGGAATACAGTTTATGCATGTATACCCTTTTTATCTTTCTAAATAAAAATTTAAAATTTTCATAACCAGGATTTATCCAGTTTGAAATGTATTGTTTTTAAAAGAAAACGTACTACCGGTGGATGTACCAGTATATTTTTTTGAGGTTTGGTTGGGTAGGCAAAACGACAGCATCAGAGACCTAACAATGTTATGATAAAGAAAAGTTAAATCAGCATCCTATGTGGAAAATACTACTTGGGCACAATTTCCTTAGGGAAGCCATGTTGGCTGTCATCAGTTTTAGGCTTGCATAACAGGTTTGCTGGATGATGGAGATTATATATAAGTAAGATAATCTTGTTTCCTTTTAAAGTTTCCCTGGGTGATGCATTTACAAATGAAGATGACAAAACATGCACAACTGCAGGTTAAGTACATCTGTGCCTGGGATATGTCAGACCCAGGTGCTGGATTAAATAAATATGTTAGCAATTACATGAGCTACTATTTTTACTATGTTATATATGTGTATTTTGCCACTTTCAGATCTTTCTCTTGTGTGTGAAAGGATCTTTTTTCTTCCTTCTCTGTCAAAATATTGTTACAGAAATTATATGATCATTGACTATTCTGATCATGAGAACTTTCTTCTGTATTTTTCCTGCTTCAGAAATCACTAATATAGCACTACTATGACAATTGTCAAAGACAGCTTTCCTTTAAAAATTATGATGAGTTCTATTGTCATCATCACAGTTTCCTTATATTCATTGGCCTCTGAACATCCCTTCTAACTTTTTTACTTTGGGCTCTGATGATAAGATGACATGGAAATGAGTCAGTGAATGCAAAAGATTACCAGAGTAGGTGCAGTAATACTGTATTTACCTGTATATTCCTCACTCATCCAGGGAATTGTTTCTTGGTTTTGCTGCAGAAAAAGGAAAACCCCACACAGTCAGGATCCGATTTTTAGTGTCATGTCCCATTAATTCAATTTTGTGTTCTACTTTAGTTTAAAAAGTGATTTTTAGAGGACAGTTTACATTTAAACTGAACAAATAATGTTCATACTCATTAGCTTACTTAGAAAATACTAATGAGGTATGCAAAATTGTGGTTATATATGCACAAGCACACATAAAAATAAAATTATGCCTGGTTTATTTAGTGTTCCTGAGAAGAGTTTTTCTACAGGGCTTGGTTCCTTGTTACTGGAATTCAAAGACCAAAATGTTGAATGGGCACTTGATATCTCACAGTTACACATAGCTGGGGAAAAAAATTGGCTCCTCCTTAAGCCATGATCAGCAACAAAAAATAGATTTAAAAAATATTAATTTAACCACAATCATAGCTTGCTTTTCTTTCAGTCTTGAATTGATACCATTTAACAGATATTTTTGGCCCTTTTAAATTACTGCTTCTGTTAAGTATTCATTAATCTTCATATTTTAAAAGTAAGGTTAGATGAACTTAATGCAGGCAGTATTTTTCTTACAGAATTATTTTTAATGTTTACTATGTACAATTTAAAGTGACACACAGCAGAAGTTACCTTCTCCAAAGTTTCCAGGATAATGTAGGATTACTCTAATTTCTGCCTATTTTTAGTGTTCTCTCTTGCTGTCTCTCCTCCTAATCAGGAAAGAGAAAAGCTGCGGTAGAAGACAAGTTGTGCTGCACCTGAAATACGCAGATTGCCCCCAGGCAGCTTTTCATTCTTTTGCCACCTCCAAACAACGTTTACTGGAGAGATTAAGGAATTTCATTAATTTTTCCTTCAAATTTCTTCTTCTGCTCCACCATCTCCAAGCAAGTACCACAATTCTTGTCACAATCAAGTTATTTCTTGAATTTATCTAAGAAATTTCTGAGTATCCGTGCTCTCATTGAACAAATTCAGATCATTAGCTACTGTGGTGCAGAAAGTATTTTAATCAGAGGATGCTGCAGAATGATGATTTCTATAAAAAATAGTACCAAATATGCTGGTTTTCTTTTCACATTAAAATAGGGTTAACCTTCATTCAGGTGTCTATGTTTGTTCTCTCATATTTTATCTCTATAATCATTATATTGGTTTCTTTGTGATTTTTTCTTTGAGGTGGTTTTTTTTACAAGATTACCTTTGTTAGAAAAGTGACCTTAGAAAAACCTTTCTGTCTTCTTCTTTGACCTCTTATTTTATGTATTGTAGTAAAAAATATTTTCTGTTTAATCATATCCTGTAGTGCAATCTACATTTCATTGTTACCCATGCTGTAATCATCTTTCAAACTTGCAGATTTATTCTGTGTTCTTCCTCCTAAGCGATGTGCTACATCTGACATATGCATCTTTTTCACCTTTCATTGCTCTTTTGCTTCATTCTTTTTCATATAGCTTTTCACTGTGAATGTATTTCCAGGCAGCATGGAGCCTCCAGATACCAAATTATTTTTTTCCATTTCCTCTCTCCTTTTACTTTAAAGAAAGTGTATCACTCAACTTTATTAGTGGTAGGGTTTTCTTAATTTAGCAGATTAAATCTGTGCAGCTTTGTAGATGATTATTCACTGTTGATATCTGACAGGGAGTTTGGTAGGAAACTTGAAGTTTCTCTTTGAGGTAATGGTGACACTTACAAAATAAATTTTATTTGAAAGCAGAAAGAACAGTTTTCAAAATGAATGCTTTCAAAATTTTATCTCAGTGAGTTTGCAGAAACTTCAGTTTAGGAGAAAACAGATCAAAGCTCAACAAGTGAAGGACTTCTTAATAAAAAAAATAAATAAATCAGGCTTCTCAACTGTTTGTAAAACTGCCAAGAAGAGAGTAGCTATTATTGCCACAAAATGGATTATATTAGTTCAACACTTTTGTTTATCTTTGGAATATTACACAGGTGCATTGTAAGTTATGGAAATGAAGACTGTTTAGTGCTGCTGACATCTGTTCAAAACCAACAATGAATCTTCCTCTGATAGAGATGAATGAAAGAAACAGAGTGGGAATATAGGCAGGCATAAGGGATCAGGATCAGATTCCTTGCACTGAGTTTTACCTCCATTTCACATGTGCTAAGGAGAGAGATTTGGAAATTTCTTCCACATGAAGGATGATTTGAATCATATTCGAGTCAGTAAAACAATCCATTGATTTCCATATGACAAAAATTAAAATCTCTACCCATGTATTTAATATGAACATATTTCAAACAGTAATGCCCAAAGAACTTTGATTTAGCAGATGCAAGACCCGCTTCCTAGAAGAAAGGATATGCTGATACTCCTCTTAGTTTCCATTATGATAATCATTAACATTCTTTAAAAACACATTCAAATAATAGCAGTGCTTAGTATTTACCCATTGCTCTTCCTGTCTTTTTTAGAAGCATTAACTAATGGATATTTTAAATCAGAAGCAAATGCTGTAAAGTTTCAGATACGGCTGCAGGGATTCCCTTAAATTAGAGATTCACTGGCTGCAATATGGCAATTTTACGTTGTTGGCTCATAATCACTCAGACTGGAACCTTAGTGAGTTAATCAGATTTCTCTCACACTTCTGCACATTTGCTTTAATTAAATTGTCAGCTGAACCCTGTTTCAGATAATGTACAGATTATATAAATGTATAGTAACAATGAGGCGTTACAAATAAGTGTCTTTTGGGGTAGGAAATAACAGAGCAAACCCTGCAGTTTGCAAGCATCGATTTGCCAGGAAGTGAATCTCTGATTTCATTCAGGCACTTGGAGAATTCCCCTGCTTCTCCAAGTTTCATGCTTGTAGATTTTAAAATACACAGCAGACTGGAAAAAAAAAAGCTCAACATGATGAACTGTGGTAAGACTTTTCAGCCCAGCAAAATGTCCATGGCATTTTGCCTTTCCCTGCTGGCATCCTGCCTGGTCCTAATTGGAAGATTGCCTTCCCCTGCTGCATTGTGGCAGAGGAGACTCCATCAGCCATAAGCCATCCCTGAGAGGAGAACGTCAAATCTTGCCTTGAAAATGCTTCAACAATTACACATATTGCTGTATATTTATTTCTGTAAGAAAATCCTCTGTCCCAGAAGTGCTCTAAGTACTATGGTTTGCAGAGATAGCCATGCTAAATACATAGTTTTTGTAGAACAAATGAATAAGCAGCTGCTTCTAGCAAGGGATTGTTGTATTTTTGTTGTCAGACTTCCACCCTAAGACTTTTATTTACATATATTCATATCTATATATGTATATACAATGTATTTTAATAAACACATTGAGCATAAGATATGTATAAATATATATGTATGTACTTTTAATATGCATATTATCTACTGGTGTAAACTAGCTGTAGAAAATACAAAATGTCTACTATTTTTTTAACTGTATTTGGAATTGCACTCTATAAAATTCTGAGTTCCCTATTTATAAACATAAACTATATAGTGGATCCCATGAATCACAGGAGGTCATGTTTTAAGTTAAAAGTCTACTTTACAGTGTCCCTGGGGAGGGTGTATTTGGAAATAATGGAGAAATTATACACAAGTGTTGTATGAACTTCACTAAGTGCAGCACCTTAAATCCTTGCTTTGCTGTCAGTCATGACAAGACATAAAATGGAAAAAGAAAGGAAACTCAGTTTGGGCTGGGGAACCGCTTAAGTATTTATTCCTTTGCAACAGAGCCTCCAGTTGGATTGACATGCTGAATGAGTTGTAGAAACACTTTCTTCATTGTCCACTCTCAACTGGGAGATCCAAATAATTTATTTTAGAACTTCTGCCCCAAAACTATTGTATTAAAACAATACAAAATAACAGTTTCATCTTACAAGTATTCATGCAAAGATGTTCCTAAAAGTGCAGTCAAGAAACACCAAGGAGCAAGTTTTAATGTAGAGTTAAAGTAAGCCTGGATAACAAATCATCTAGGGTTTGGGGTTTTTTTCTAATTGGTTGAATATTGAGAACCATATGAAGTGAAGATGTCTCATGTAATCACAAGTTCTGTTTTATGTTCCACTGTGAACTAAATCTTCGCTTACTCCTCTGCCATCTCTGAATCACTTACGTTGCTGCTGCCCTTTTAGAAACTGTAAACTGAGGAAATGCCTCTTATAGTTTGAGACATCCCCATAAAGGTGGCAGAATAATTTGAAACACTTTAAAAGTTCGTTAGAATATTTCAGATACAGTAAGACATCAATAAAACCAGAACTACTGTTAGAAATTACTTTGATTTAGCTATGATATTCATCCATAGACAGCCAAGGGGTGCCAGTACTGATGGCTCTTTCAAGCTGAGATTTTCAGAAAAGTTACAGAAGTTTGCTAGGTTTTGTTTAAATTTGGAGGAAGAGTAAATGTTAGTAGGGTGTGATAGTAACTGCAGCTGAGGGTGGTAAGCACTGTACAGCTGGATTGGATAAACTGGTCTGTAATTAAGTGAAAGCTATTTCCACGAGAACATAGAGTGAGAACTCTGAACAGCTCATGGTACGTACAAAGTGGGTAGCTGAGACTACTCACATTTTTGGAAAAGTGCCACACCAAAGGGTGTGGTAGTTTTCTATTTCTCTACCAACTTACAAATGGATGCAAGAAATTCCACTTGTGTCTTTTAAACATTTTCTGTGCAGAATGTCCTCACCATCTGCCAATTGTGATATAAATTAACCTTTGGATAGATTTGTTCTTACTCTGTTCTGCTGATTTCACATGTTTAAGTGAGAGAATGGCTTCATCACCTGGTAGTTAGGTGAATTTCCTTAAAATTGGGAACAAGGTGAAAGGCTATTGCTTCCAATCTGCTTGATTAAAAGCAGAATTTTCAGATGAGTGTTGTATATTCATGTCTATACAGGTGACGAGGAAAGAAAAGTACTACAGCATCCTTTTTATCTAAAAGGGAGGTTTTTTTGTCTGAAAACAAAGCAGACCCTTTTGAGTCCTAAAACCTGTTCATTAGACCTGAAACAAATTTACTGATGCAAAAAGCAAGATTTATTTTAGCTTGGCCCAACTCATTTATACTTTGTTTCTTTTGTTCAACTATCAAATTAAAGAGTAGTGTTCACTCAGCTCTGAAAATTACTGTATTTTGACAAGGTCCAAAAGTTTTCTTTAATTTTTTTCTTCAGATTGACTACAATTTCTTCTCTTGCAACAGCTGGAAGTAATTATGTTTTATCATTTTTCTGCCTAAATGGTTATTGTTAAAGAAGTCTCCAAAGGAACGAAAATTTTAATGGAACAAACTCAGGAAAACCCAACAACATATGAATATATATAGGTTTTAACTTGTTCACAGTGTTCTATATACTTGATTTTGTATTGGGAACGTAAGTCTTATGCAGGAAATCTTCACCTAAGTTTGAATTCTAGTATACTTTTTGGTAACTGCTCAACCATTCATTTCCTATTGAAATTGTTGACATGGCTAATTGTCCAAAAGTAAAATGGAGTGGGCACTGTTATTGTACAATGAATTTCTGTAGAATAGTATTCTTTTTAACTAGGGAATTCTTTAAACATGTTGATCACTTAATTTCCAAGGAAATAATCCTGTTCCTATTGAGTCACTGTCCAAGGATTACACTGACTGTAGTGGAAAGCCACTATATAAAGTAGCCTATAAAAACGAGTCATTTACCATTTTTTCCTAATGAGATGAATCATGAAGAAAAAGTCAGGTTAATGTTCTGAGGAGCTTAATTAGAGTCAGGTGAGAGCTTGAAAAGGCAGCTAAGGTGATTTCAGGCAGTGCTTATATGAAAAGCCTTAATTAAGAAGACTGATGGCCTTCTACTTAAGTCTCTTCAAGAGTATACAGAATCGTGTTTAACTCCTCCAGATCCAGTAGCAAACCAAATTTGAAATTTCAACATGTGTTTTAGTAAATAAAAGAGCATCTGGCTACAGTGGACTGTACAAGGGGACTAACAGAAATGCAGTGGCATGAAGGGGCATAGAAGAAAATACAATTAGGTAGGAATTCAATAAAAAGTTTCCTGATAATTGAAGCATTCATAAAATTACAAATATTTTGGTACAACTGCAGTGCAAACAGCTGAATGGTAGATTACTGAAGTATTCTATAGCTAGGACTGCTGTGATTTTTTTTTAATTTGCTTGCAATACACAATCTCACATGGAATTCATTTAGTCATCTTAAAAATCCGCATAAGCTTTAAACTTATCACGTTAGTCAAGGGGTTTTTTCTTCCTTTTTTATCCCCCTCCCTGTAAGAACAATAAGGTATATGAGGTATTTTAGCTGCAGGGTGCATATTTGGAGAAAGTGCTTCCTGCAGAGCTCTTCTGCCTTTCTTGTAAATTAACTGCAAAAAACCCGGTCATGTTACAGTATGACATTTAGTTTTCTAATCTGTTTAATGCCATGGTTTGCACATGATGTGTTCTGATGTGCTTTTATGTTTTTGATACTAAAAAAACACATTAGAGTTGCAGTAGGGATTCTTTTCACAGACAATATAACTTGTAACGAATTACATATTTCAAAAGAAATATAACAAATGACTTAACCTTTTATCATGTTCATTATTCTAAAAATACAGCCCACATCCTATCTTTCTGTTTGTTGATAAGATTTATGAGCACTATTTTGCTCACATATACATATGTGAGCATGCTTACCTACCAATTGAATTCATGCATTTTTAATTACTTAAGACTAGAAAAACAAAGTTAGCATTTGTATGGTCTCAACTAGTCTCAAGTAGAATCTTTGTAATCAATAATTTTGTATGTCAATGTGTCTACCTATGACTATATATTTATATGTATATATGTATATGTACACTCATTCCCTTTTTCCACGGTGAAAGTATTGTCTTGTACTTCAGCTCTAAAGAAGTGCAATTAAATAATTGTATTTTTCAGTTTTGCAATAATGTCTACAAAAGACTAAATAAAAAGAAGATCAATGGTTTATTATACTCCATCTTCTTCAGCCCTTACCATTTCAGACTACTCTAATATCACTTTTCTTGAAGCAGCACCAGCAGATTTCATCCAGCTTTATGTAACTAGTAACTCAGAACTCATGCTAGATTTCTTTCTTAAAGGAAATAGGCATTTTTGCTGTAAAGATTCTAATCTTCTTTCCTCTTGAAATTTAACAAAATTTAAAATTTAAATATATGTAAAGGGAAAGAGTCAGGTTTTAAGAGGAAAGAGGAAGAACTGTGAGACTTTAAAGTATTCAAAACAAAACTGGAAAAACTTCCTCCCCCCACCCCAGTTTTCAGTTTTGATCTTTTTCTTTAATTAAAGTGTTGGAAATTCTCATTTTTACAACTGAGAAGCCTACTTTAGAGAGTCTTGCCATAAGAAATGAGTTGCTCAGTGCAGAGTACTCAGCCTGCGAGCTTGCCATCCTGCTTTTGTATTCCTGTCCACAACAAAAGATTTCAGATTTTGATCCCAGACACTTCAGCCTTAAAATTTCCATACACAGCAAACCATCGTTTTCTTGACACATACTAATTAATCTGCACAATCATTGCACCTAATTGCATGTTTACCATCAGGTGATGGGATGATGAAGAGCTAGAACCTAAATTCCAAGGCTGGTCTGTCTAATTGAGGCTCTGTGAATGAAAGATTCTGCATGAGGTGAATAGAATTTGTCAAAAGTTGTATTAAGCTGCAGATGTGGACTGTTCACTGTTAATGAACACTATTAATTAACAGTCACAACTGTTAATATTGTGTTGAGCAAAATAAACTGTGGAAGGCAATTCTTTATGCATGAAGACTAGAATTAGTATTAGTAAAACTCTGCCTTTCTGAGAGATTTCTTTTTTTCTTAGCTTGCAAGACTCCATCATTTGCATCGGCAAGCTCCTAGAGAGGAGTCCAAGAGAAAAGCTCGTTCCCTTGTACTCAGGAGTTTTGGGAACTATCTTGCCTATGTAGTTCTGAGCCCGTGTGAGTAAGAGCAAGTCCCACGGACGGCCACTAAGTTGTTTAAGGGGCTGATGGATGTGATGTTTGAGGGAAGATAGAGTGAGCTGTGGTTGTTTAGCTTAGAGAGGAGAATGCTGAGAGGAAAGGTATCTTATTGCCGTATTTTAGGTAGACAGAAACACAGAGTACGTGTTTCTTCAATGGGCATTTTTATTAGTGTTACATGAAGTGGTTTGGGAGTTTTCTTGCATAAATAATGAGGTTTGCTGTTCTCTTTACAGTATAAGCTTTGTATCAAAACCACAAAAACTTTTAGTCTTCTAAATATTTCATCTAATACATTCCCATTCAACTGCTTTTCATGTGTCTGGAGTATCCATCAACATAAATTTTCTGTTGTTTTTGCAACTTACCTTCTCAAAGCAAGACTCGTATCTCCCTAATATGTAACTTCCACAATTGTAGTTTGAGTCAGTGTGGGACAATTCCCACATACCAGTTTAAATTGGAACCAATGAACTACATTTAGAAGTGTTAGAGTGCATGAATTCTAGTTTAAGAAAAAATAAAGCCATGGGCATGTACCTGAAGTGCTGACATTCAAGGACACACATTCGGGTATTGCTGAGTTGCCGAGTTCTTTTCCATGGCCTCTGGCAGCCCAACTAAGTATCAAGAGCACCTTCACAGTACTTCATCTGGATGTCTTGCTACATCAATTTGTTCTCTGCTATTTCAAAGAAATGCAAAAAGGTAGCACATGGAGACCATCGTTTTGGGGAAAGAAAGGATTTTATTTTTGCTTCTGATGATTTTCCTCTGTAATAGCAAAATGTGAAAGCAAAATAGACAATATAAATAGGCTAAATGAAATCTGACCTGGTAGGATAGACCACTAGATGTACAAGCTCTCCTATAAGTCCTGAGAAGAAAATTATTTGAATACATAACTCCTACTAGTAAGCACAGACTGGTAAGCACAGTCATAATTTTTCATATTATTTCTTTTTATATTGTTAAAGAATTTCCCATAACTTCTCAGCTCCTAAATCACTACTCATCAAAAATGTTTCACTAGAGTCCCCCCAAATCAAGATATATATTAGTCAGCTCTCACCTATTAAAAAGCCTGTTCCATTTGTGGCTTCTTTCGACTTTGTCATGGCTGTGGCTTAGCTTGGCACTGCCCTTTTCGAAGGGGTTAGCCAAAGTACTGTTTGTGCCAAAGCCACAGCTTTATCTAGACTAATTTTGGATAACTGAAAGGTCACAGCCACAAAGAAACAGCAGGTACAATTACTGCCACAGTAGAAGGGTGCAACAAATAACACAGGAATACCCAACAGAGTTCGGTATTGTCTTTTGAAGTGGTGTACATAAAGTCCTGATCTTAGGAACCGAATGGAAAGCAATAATTAGGGCCTTTAATTTATCACTGAAATGTTAAAAGAAGTCTGACAGGGTAAACATCAGTTCTGACAAAAGGAGCAGGAGTCATATGTTTATAGGAAAGATGAAGCCTTGTAGGGAGTTATTCTTCCCCTGCTGGGCAGAAGTCCCATTGACAACTCCAGGAAATATTATTATTTCCTTGCTTTTTTTCTCAATCTTGTGGGAGAAATAAACACACATATTTTAGGTGAGTGATTCTGGTAATTAACAGAGAACCTGGGTCTGCTAATAAAGCATTACCAGAACACAATATTTTTTTCCGGCAATTTCTTTATTTATACTGTAAGAAGAGACATAATTGGGTGTACAAATTTAATTGAGGTAGCTTTTCTTTTTCCTTCATGCCCTGCCATGTCACATAGGGTTGTAAAAAAGCGCCCAAACAAAATGTGATGCCAGGAAGCAGAATAAGGCTTTTCTTCAAACATAAAGGTTCAAAACTTCAGAAATGAACAAATTTATGTTAGTACCATTAAATTGTCTTCTCTTCCAAAGTATCTCATCATGATCTTGTTTGATTCAAAGTGACCTCTTCTCCTTTATCAGCAAAGAAATTCAGAGAATATTTCAATTTAGCAGAAGCTTTTGAAATTTTGCATTGTTTCTTTTTCCTTGGAATACAAAGATTTTTGACTGTTTTTGCAAAAGCAGAATTGCCAAAGTATCGATTTTCTGATTAATCACTGATTTAGGAAAACCAAACTTCCAGAATAATAGACTTACTGCTTTTACCAGTTGCCCCTTCCCAGTGTGCAGGGTTTTTTTAATATCTAAAAATGTGAGGAAAAGCAATTTCAAATTTTTAGGACTGTTGATTTATTTTTACCAGAGTATGACTGGAAAAGCACAATAACAATTTATCATTTTTTCTTTTCATTCATTTTAGTGTAAGGGGGAAGAAGGAGCTGAAACAAACCTTTGAAGCTTAATTTTTTGTTGATAAAAATTTAAAGAGCAAGCAAAAAGAGTCTGTAGCATCTTAGCTGAAATGACAGAGTAGTTAGAATTAATTAGATAAGAATGATGTATCAAACAATATAGACTCAGTAACTGTGAGAGAAAACTGGCTACTTGTGACACTTACTGTGTCCCAGGCACCAAAACTGGAGCTACACCAGTACTTTCTAAAGTTGTTGAGTATTTACCATGCTGGATATATGAGCAAAGCTTGATAGCTTCACTGCAGTGTTTAGATAATAGAAAATCCCAGTAGTTAATGCAGACAGAAGCACTCGCAGACTGGTTAAGCTCAAAATGCAATTCTTGATCCTGATGTGTCCTACGAGAAGATACCGATTGAGACCTGCCCAAACTGCAGCGTTGCGATTTACACATTTTGCAGACCTACACTTTCCAAACTTGGTACAGAGGCTTTCTTGGGTGAAAAGGGAAACAAATCAAAGCATTTTTTAAAAATTAGGTCAATAAAGCTGAAATGTAAAACAGCTGGGAGATTTGTGCTTTTCTGAACTCCTGCCCTGTGGGATGAATTTGACTGCCAACAGTATATTTGTTAATTGCTGCTGGTGTGATCCAAAGAGCTTCTCAGAGCTTGACACTTACATTGAACATCTAAATTAAATTCCCTCCTGATGATGTATATACAAAGGTATCTCAGAACAGCTTTGTACATTACCTCATGAACATTTCCCACTCTGAATGTCTGTGGCAAGTGTTCTCCTTCTCCCATTAATCTTTCTGCAGAGAAGGGTACTGTCTATGTAGTTAGTGATAACATTTTACTAACAGTTTTCCAAATTCATTTATGTCATTATTGGAATATGTTGCCCTTTTATAAATTTGTCTGTTATTGTAGAAGTAAGTAATTTTTTATTCACTGGAAAACAGCAAGTAGAATGTTAAGATGTATTTTGGATGTCAATAAGCTAACTCACATAAAGGTTTCTGTTTGAGCTGAATGAGATAATATTTTCCTTTAATATTTAATTGTGTTAGCTATGTGAAAACTCACTAAATCTCTTTGGACGTTGCTTAATAATTGGACGTTACTGAATTCCAAGAATAATGAACTACAAACATGACCTAGCAGAGGCTGCTGAAGTCACAATGCCTGTTTCTTTCCCGTTTCTGCATTGATGTGTGCTTATTGCTGTGTTTAAGGCCACAAGGTGAAGGTAAAAAGGTAATCCAGGACATAAATGTAAAAAATAGTTAGAGAAGGGTCCAAATTGAATTTATACCAGATACATAAACGTAACAACAGGTGGAAGTCTGAATATTGTATTCCATATACATCTGCATGGCATTTTCACTTCAGCTAACAGCAGTTTAGTTCTACGTCACGTCAGCCTGGACAGAAAATGCCTGGAGTTTGTGTCACCTGTAGTCTATGAGGACATCCTAAACTTGAGTTGCAGTGTGTGTGCCCCACATATGAGTGAGAGATGATGGTAGACTTTATAGGAAATGTCTTCGACATTTTTGGGAACTGTCTGTCCCTAGCTATCAAACATATGACGTGGGCGTGTGGTAATGGCTCCCACTCCCTCTGGGTGTGCATTTGATATCACACCAAAAGGTGGCACAAATCCAAGCTGTCATCCTGGCATTCCTGCATTTGCCTCAAACCACTCACCAGCATGGTTTTATATCCAACATAGACAAGTTTGGGTTGAGGGATAGACTCAGGTTTCTACTTAAATGCAATTCTTAAATCAATACAATCATTTGCATTTCTATTCTAATGTATTAAATTATGTATTTCCAAGAACAGAAGAATTTGTTAAGGTTGACAATCCAATTTACAGGAGGTATGATACATCCATTAAAAAGAGACATTAAAAGGGACATACACTGTCTTTCTGTAAAAGTAACTCAGACATTAGAAATGATGAAAATATAAAGAGGTTAAAAATCCTTTCCTTCAAAGTAGTTATTTTAACTTCCAATTTCAAATTGCTGCTTTTGGAGTAATGATTGCTAGGAATCTTGTGAAGACTCAAAACTAGTGCTTATTGCTCAGTAAGAAATGCAATAAAATCCTAAGACTTGGATTGCTACAGGAAATTTTACAAGAAAGTTACTGTAGTAATGTGAATTCAGATTTTTTTAGAGAAATTAAATGTGCTAAAAATTTGCTCTCACCAAATTCTGCCAAAAAAATTAATCAAACTGTGGGAGCTTTTGCAACAGGAATTAAGTGAGGGCAGTGTGTTTTGTGTCTTCTTCTGTTCTCTCCTTATATATATGCCTTTTTTAACTCTTCTCTTTATGGAACCTTCAACTCACATCTGACCAATAGAAAAGTATGTAACCACATCTTGTGGGTAATGTTACTCCATTCTACTTCTACCATACCAATTAAATATATTTATTGTATAAATGTATTTAAATTTGAAACTGGGCCTTGTCATCATGAGTCAGCTCTGTTGTGTGAGAATTAAGATTTTTTGCTTATTCTGATTTAAGTGTCATGATCTTTAAAAGCTTTTTCCATCTCTGATATAGTTCCACTTCTCAACCTTTATGCATTTAGCCATACTGTTCCCATTCTGTTCCTGCTGTAAACTGGGAAAGCCTATCTGTGTATCAGAGTAGATATAGACTGTAATCACTCCCATCCTCTCTGCATCACTTGTACTTCTTTAGCTGCCAAAACTTTGAGTGATACTTAATCCCATATCTCTTGGGCTCTAAGACAACCATTTTTATGGCATAATCCTTCCTTTTCTGCCCTTTATATTCTTTCAAATTCACATAATCTAAAGTGCATAACAGAAAATTCAGTTGATTCAAAGAGACTTTCAAGCTCCCCCACAGATATTGCTTGGTACAGAGATTTTGTGGAACTTGCACCTTCAACCTGAAAATTTCAAGGATTCTCTCTGTCCAAATCCTTGTGGTCTTTAGTAACAGACAGAATTTGTTCTCTTTGTTTCTCAGTATTTTGCTTTTGTAATACAAATCCTTACTTACAAAGCTGCTTCTGTATGCTTTTCTGCACAACTGATATTTGTGTGATAATTTTGCCTGAGGTTTTCTTTCTCTGAACTGTTCTGCAAGGCTCTTGCCACTGCCTAAACCCAAACATGTATGTATAGTGTTCAAAGTTCTTTCATTGAGCACCCACTAAAGAAATTTGATAGCTGTTACTTATAAAAACGCATGATAATATAAAGTGGAGCATTTGTTCTGAGGTTTGTGCTGGGAAATAAAACCCCTATATTAGCATTAGGCACATGCATATAAAAATAATCCTTTTGTGATTAGCAGACTCCCAGCAATACCTCAGAAGATTCACTTTTACCTTCCTTTTCCAAAGTTATATTAATTCATGGAAGATTTTCTTTTTACCATGTTATCTTGATTTTCTGCTGTCAACGTTACCAAACAACACTGATATAAATCACCTCGTAAAATTCTGCTTTTATGCCTGTCCCTGTAACAGGCATCATGGTCAGATAGCATGGTTGTAATTACCCAATATACTGGTAAACCTGAAGATTACATGGATTGAAATCCTAGTCCTCCTGTATCTGAAGATTCATTTAAGAGAATAGTGAAACAAGTCTGAAAAATGTCTTTAGATGAGTAAGAGTGCTACAAGGCAAAGTAATTATGTTATCCATCATAACTATGCTGGGAAAAGTTTTGTTGCTTTTCATTATTTTCACTGTCATTCCAAGTGCCGAATTTTCTGTGAAATTTGGAGATTACATTCTTGAACAAACCAGAGAACTCTAAAGTCACAAATCAAAAATCAAATAAGTAGGAAAATCAATTTATTTAACTGAGGAAAATTGTATGAGCAAGTAATCCTAATAGCATTTTTTCTTGTAACCTACCATCAACATATTGTTGTACTGACATAAAAATAGATTACAGTATCTCTAAAATTAAAAATGGATCTGTATATATATATATTTCCCAAGACATTCTCATATTGTACAGCATTTGATCAATTCTCACCTTCTTTTATAACTATTGATGGAACAACAAATTATTCAGAAATAACTGATCAATATTAGAATCAGTTCCTGGATTTCTTGTATTAACCATGGGTATGTTATTACTTTCTAAATTATGATTGCATTTTCTTACTTGTGTTTCAAGGCTTAGGCATATTTATGTATTAAACCTGCTGGGAAATTCTTTAAACACTGCTGTTCTCTAAAACTCAGCATAACCTTGCATAAATACATTCACTGTAGCGACGCTGAGACTGCATCCTCTCTCTTCTCATCCATTCATTCTAGGCAAATTGTAGGGCAATTTCTCAGCTGGTGTTTTCAGACACAGACTTTAAAAATAAAATGAAATATTCCAAATTATCTACCTTAGTAAATGGGAAATAAACAATTAGTCTGCCAGAAAATGTCTTTTCATTCTCTTAATCAGTTGGTGTGAAGATAAATATTTAGTTCTGTTCCGTGTTAGTTACCAGTTTAAGGCTATAGGGATAAATATGAGAGTTGTTTAAAAGTATGATACCAGTGTTACCTTTCAGTGGAGAAGTGTGTTCTGGTGTTTATTCACATAGTGCACACAGTTCATCCATACACCATTTTTTAAAATAGGGCAAGTGTGTTCATGGGATATAAAATCACCAGCTGTTTACTGTGAAACCTTGCAACAAGTGCATTAAACAGATATCTGGAAATGGGCATCTCCAACTGAAGCTCTTTCATTATAATGTGTATTTTTAAGTAGACTATGGCTTAGCATAGCACTTTCCATATTAAAGATTTCAGAGTAGGAGCAAGCCATTAAACATATTAATCCATTTGCGCTCAAAGTAGGATTTCCCTGGAACATAATTAATTGTTGGCATAAGAGATCTGGGAATTAATATTTCTGTAGTCCACTTCCAGTTTTAGGCTTAAGACTTTGTGATTTAAAAAAATCTGTATTTGATGAAAAAAAAAGTATAAAGGCTGGACTGGTTTAAATTTTCTGCGGCCATGCTATCCAAAGGCTAGCTTCCCAGGTATTTTTTTTCATGCCCCTTCCCCCCTTGCCCCAAGATATGTCATGTCCCAAAGCTTGTAGCTGTTCTGATCTTCTGAATTAAGAAATAAATGATTCTTTTTCTGTGTAACACCGCAGTACTTTAAAGTCTGGTTTGTGCAAATTAGAAGCAGTCATCTGAGTTGTTCAGGTGTCAATCCAAGAAAAAAAGAAAGATGGAGTGTTTTTAGAAATAGTGGTTTTCATGTAGAAAAGACAGCCTTGTCCCCTGTGTTAGAAGAAAGTTAAGGTTACAAAGACAGTCAGAGAGTTCAAAAGTGCTGGAATTATACTTATCTGAAAAGCTCTTTTAATGTAATTCCATTAATGAAAAACTGAATGTTAGGATTCAAGTTTTCTCTACTTCCAAAGCAGAAATTCTCTCACATGCAACCTTGCCAGCCACTGTATGATTCAGCAGACATTTCTTTCTTGAGCAGTGGAAGTAATAATGAGGAGCCTGCGAACAATGGTAGGGTGTAATCAAATGCACGCCAGACACTTGACGATGCTGAAGTGCTCTGCATGGATGGGTTTTTCAGCTATTTACTGACTGCAGAGGCGTATGGAGTCCTCGGTGGTATTTGAAGTTAGGAGGAGTCATTAGATGTACGTGCTTACTAGTTGCAGAGCATATAAAATGGACTTTTAAATCTCAGTTTCTGAAAATCTACCTTTGGAGTTGAAAATCTGCTTACCCATATAGATCAGCTGACAGGACATAGACTTGAAAACTTAAGGAACAAATCAGTATTTGTCCAAGTGAGGAAGGTACCCAAAACGTGTGTTTTCCTTTAATCAGATAACTAGACATTGTCTCTAAGCTTCATGGTTGGAAAATATCACCTGTCCTGTTGTTTGTGTGAAGTGTGAGGAATCTCTGAATACTAAAAGGTATTCTGAGCAACTTGTGCAAATGCCAACGTGCATTGAGACAAATTCCTACTGAACTTCAGAGGAAAACGTAACTGTTTAAGGACAAGAAGCTGGTTGTCGTACACTATGTATATAGTTATATGTATATCTATATAAAATACAGAAATATAAATTCATAGTATCGAGAGTTTTCTTTGCAGCGGGCTGCACATTTCACGGTATATTTTTCAAGCACTCACCCTGCCCTCAGTATCCTGTGCAGCTTCTGTCTCCCCACAGTACATCAAGACACCTGGCAAAACACCTCTCAGCAACACTAGTAGTTTTTCATTTCTGGCTTATTGGGTTTTGTGGATAAAACAGTAATAGTTATTTGTCTTCTGAATCACGTTTTCCAAGAAAAAGGTTACAACTGTCTGTTTAGCATAATATTTTTTTTAATTGAAAAAAATAATTGTTCGGCTATAAATGTTCCATAATTATCTCTCAGTTCTGTCTCTCCCTGTAAAAGTAGATGTCACATCAGGTGCCCAAACGTGACATGCATTTACTCCATGCCTTAAAGCAAATAACTGAGCAGAATTTCACAGAACAAACAGCTTAATACTAAGATTATGTTCCAGTTTAAACCAATGTTTAATGTATTACATGAGGTGGCAGCTGAACAGGAAACAAATCTATTTAGGTACATCTCGTCCAGGAGAGTGTATGAAGAGGTCTTAACCATGCTAAAGAGCAGAATGACAGATAAACTCTGATGTTAACAAATCCATTATTACTAACAGTGAAAGTTCTTGTCAGCACACAGCTATAAATATTAGAGTATTTAACAAACATGGAAGGTGGAAATACCGAAGCTACTGATAAAACTCCCAACACAAGAACTACATCAGTACATCTCAGATTTAATGTCATAACAGCAATAAAATCTAATTTTAGTATCTGCTCCAGGTTGAGAAGAATCTCTTCTTATGTGAGTCAAGTCAAATATCAGAAACAATTTTTTTTAAGAAATTATTATCTTAAATACACTTGGGCTACTCTCAGAAAAAAGAACTGTTTCATATATGTTCTTATTAGGTCTCTTAAATGGCAGCTGTTCTCACAACAGGCAAATAAAGTGCACATTATGTTGTCATGTCGTGTTTTTAAAGTGAATAGTAGCAATCATCTTTGAGGATGTGCTAGTATAATTATATTTCTATTTTAATCCATTTTTAATACATGATCCAATTTACATTTGCCTATAGATATGTAAATTTACATTCTATACACAGATATCAGTAGGGCTAACTATAGCGCTGTAGAATTGTACTGTATAAATGCTGAATGAATTATATCTGTGTATGAGAACCTAAATGTTATAGTTGAAATATGCTTTGTACAAAATGGAATCCAAACAAATGGAAAAATCTTCAGTTTTAATGAAATATTTAAAAGCTCAGAGTCTCTAAAATTCATATTCTAAATTCTCACAGATCCTACATCTGCATGTGCTGAGATAAGAACCCTCAGCAAAGTGCAAACACATTTTTCCTTATATTCTGAAGAAGTGATAGAGTCTATGCAGTTTTTGTGCAATTCTCAAACAAAACTGCAGCTTGAACATGAAAGCACTGTTCAATATTAAAAACATGTTATACAGTTAACATGTAATAATACAAAAAGTAAGTAAATTTAAGAAATGCTGGCAGTGATTTGGAATCTCAGAATGATACACTCTTAGTTGTTTCTTTTTCAACTGTGGATCTATTGCAGATTATGAAATTAGATCATCATTTTAAACAGGTCTGCCTTCTGCTACATTCAAATTGCTAATCTCTGATTTAACAAGTAACCTCAGATTTGTGGCAGTTCTTAATATGGCCTCTAAGAAGTCTGTTAAGTCTTTTGACTTTTTGACCACTGAGAGATAATAATAATTTTTGTTTGTTGTTTTACAGGTCACTGTCTGGGTACTTTATGTTCTATGAAGTAAGCAATAGTCTGGTCATGGAGAAAGAAGCTGTGTGGTTCCAGTTCCCTTGTCCTTCCTCTTGTCTCTGATGTCATGGGGATCTCACTGGAAGGAGGGTAAGGCTGTTCCCTCTTGGTTAGAACAGCAGTGGAAGAAGCTTCTGGAGTGAAGGCAGAGGAACATGAGTAGGTGGGCAGTGGTGGTGGATGAAAAGAGCAGTACTTTGATATAGACCACAGGCCTCAGACACAGAGGAAGACTTCTTTGAAGAGCTGCTAAGGAAACTTACGAAGTTTGTTGCAACTTAGGGAGCCACCAAATTGCTGAACTGAGCAAAGGAAAGGATCTGCCTTTCAGAAGCTTAGTAGACAGAGGAAGAATTGTACAAGTCTGTTCTTTTGCTTTATTAGTCACTCAACTAAAGACAAAAGACACCCCAGTTAGAACAGCACTGAACATAGATTCAGCTCTGGTTCAAGAACTGTGGAAGAAAATAATCCTTGTTTACCACTCAACCAAGGACAGACTTGACCAGAAACAGACCTCCTTCTACAAATGGTATTAAAGGTAACTTTGCGGGTTCTTTTACTTAAATACAAGTGAAGGTTTTGGTACAAGATTTGGAGAGTAAGTTGCTGTTGGAAAAGTTTCTGTGTCCTCTCTAAGAGTGTGCCCTGGTGGATGCTTGTGCTTATCAAAATGTTAGTTTTTCTCCCTTTAAGTAGATAAAAATTCTGTTTCTCAGTAAGCCACAGATAATTTTTTGCAGGGTAAGTTAACTTTACCAGAAAATCTTAAACAGCAATGGCTAGGTGAACGTAAAGCAGGTAGGTAAAACTTCCTTAGCTGGTATGGAGAGGAAAATGGACATGATTTTCACCATTATTCTGTGCATAGTTCAGAATTTCAGATGTTTTTCTGACAAAGCTAATAGGCTAACATGAATAGTTGCAATATAGAAAATATTTTGCAACTATGAGTTTTGCAGGCTATTTTACATCAATGCTTCCTCTAAATCCCTTGTTGCTATAGCCAAACTGAAACAGTTGCCAGACTGATTAATCAACATGTATTAATTAAAGCTTACTAAAAATTCCGGTTTGGTATTCATCTTCATACAGGTTCACTTATTAATTTTTTGACAAACGTGATTCTACAACAGTTTAAATGCAGTACATTAATGAAAGCAACACTGACCAACTGAACAAAAAATATATTTTAGGAAAAGTTAATCTTAGACCAACCTTTACAGTATATTTCATCAGATTATCAGGTCAGACCAAGTGGCAAGGCTGTTAGGAAATTGGTCCAAAAAAAGTAAAATAGAAGACTAAAAGCTATATGTGATGAATAGAACTGCAAACCACAGCAGAAAAATAAGCAAAATAAAGTTTTCATGTTTTGTGTTAAGACCATATTACTACAACAATAACATTATTAGTCAAGAGAGTGGGGTAGAATTTACTTAGATATTCAGGGCTTCCTGTATTGCAAATGTAAATCACAGTATCTGTAAATCTTACTGTGCTTTACAGTAAGTTTCATGAAGAGCTGACAAGGGGGTCTCTAAATAGTGCAGCATAAAGGGAAGGAGCAGATGAAAAACCTGAATACAAATGACTCTTTTTAGACAGAGCAGAAAAATTACAGTAATCCATATTAGGGAGTATAATATGGATGCTACAGAGGATTGGAAAACACTGGGGAAATTTAATTCAACTACTTTTTGCTTCAGTAGAGAAATAATAATGATTCATTATATTAATTCCTTTGACATATTAGGATGTTTAAGGTTTAGCATCTCTAGATACTACCGTGAGTATTGTTTGGGTAGCCTATTCAGGTCTGCCACATGTTTAACAGCTGAATCCCAGAGATCTCAGGCATTGATCAGACCTCATATGCTCACAACGTAGTGTCATCTAAGCTACAGTCTTTATGGGTTCTTAGAAGACAGATAACAAAAAGGCTTTAGCTGCAGGAACATGGTGAAATACAACTTTGCATTGGAATGGCAAGTATGATAGACAGATATATTACAATCATTAAGTGATAAAGAAGCAAAGCATGTGAAATTACCAAGACTTAATAAAAAATATTTAGAGGCAGATAGATTTATCCATGCAGATTTTAAAGTGGACAAGATCGACAGGCAGCTTTAAATTACACAACATTTTCAAAAATAGAATAGTGAGACATTTACACAAGCACTACGGTAGAAAATACTCAGCTTTTTTTATTACCTTCAAAGACATTTTCTATTGTGATTATTAAAGTTTTTTTGTGTACCTTTGCTAACTCGGCATATCATCTTTTTTCCTTTGGGCATCAAAAAATTAATACAGGTTAAATTATGAAGTAATTTATTAAGTTTAAGTCCCAAGACAAAAGAATGCAGTGTGACTCGAGCAATTATTCATGCACCTCAATTTAAATTGTGAATTGTGATTATTCTCTGTGAAAAAATTTGAGTCAACTGGGTTAGAAGCTATATCTACACAAGCTTCATCACACAGTCAACAAAGACTTCAGTAAACATGATACAAAAGGCTACATTTGCTGAATACATATTTTCCATTAATATTTAGTTAAGATCTGCCTGTGAGCAGCTTGACCGGAGATATTTGAAGTTATATGAAGTTGCTAGCCTATAGTAGCTTGAAGTAGGTTTTTTTTTGACCAGCTGAATTTGGATATTCTGCATTGAAATTAATTTGACCCATACATCCTTTTTATTATTTTCTGTTGTCTTAGTTACATGCTGAGGGAGAAGAGCAAAAGGATAGATAAACATGTCAATAAAAGGAGACAAGTAAGCTATTATCCATCCTTTTGACTGTTTACACTGAATAAAATAGGCATTAGTATTCCAGGCTTGTGACTCTACCTCTTGGCTTTTAGACTTTTAAATGCAGTTGCTAATAATCTCCATGCATTCATGCATGCTGACAGATATGCCACAACACTTTAATCAGCATTGGCTACAAGGCTAATAAAGGTTAGTAATAAAATAAAATTCTGTAGGGGCTCCCTCTTTACAGGCAATATCAAGCCCTATGAACTTTTAATGCCTGCTCTGTCTATTTAGATAGTCATGGCTCAAAGCCTGTATTAAGAATAGCAAGGAATGCTTATTCTGAAGTGTTTGAAAATATTGCAAATTACACTGTGGTATTGGCTTACTCCAAACTAATCTTATCCCTTACTGACCTTTGCAGAAACACTTTTCTTTCATTTGGCAGCTTCATTTCCCTTTTTTCCTTCTGTCTTATTCCCCTGTCCTTTTACCTGTAGTTTATTTAGTCATCAGAAATTGGTGTGATTGGCCTGCTGCTTTTTAACTATGTTGCTGATAGGTTTGTTGTGTTCACCCAGAAACAAATACCTATTTCTCATTCCATTCCCATTGTAGAGTCATTTTCATCTCAATATTGTATTCCTCGGGAGCTGCACAATACATTTCTGTTGAGGAAAGCAATGAATGTATTTATTCTTTGCTTTACCTCTGTACAGGGTACTGTGGATTTTCATATCCTTTTTTTCCCTGTACATTTAAAAAAAAATAAATTCATCAGGAAGCAAAAAATAAATTCAACGATTCAAGAAATAGATGTATACACAGGCATTTGCAATAAAGGTCTTTCGTTAGCATTATTTATTAAAAATAGATAGAATACAGTACAATAGCAGTCCAAAAATTAGTAAGCTCATTGGAAAGCTAAAATCTTCTTACATTGGAAGATGGATATATTGTTTATTCTTTAAGATCACCAAGCTTCTATCAAGTCTGATTCTACCCTGGTAGTGGAAGTAGTCTTGACAGAATCTGTGTATTTAACTAAGGAACCACTATTTCATTTCAAACCACAGGCACCCGTTTCACAGGTCTTAGGTAAGGCTTTATAGCTAACTGTATATTGCGACCCAAACTCAGGTGTAGGGAGGATCTATACCTACTTGAAATATCTCCCAAATCCTCTCATGTCTTCTCTTTCTGATGAGATCCATCTTCCCTTATGGTGACACAAAATGCATTGCACAGGAGGGTTCTTCATTGAAGTTTCTTCAAACTTTTCTACCAGATCCTAAGTTTTTACCCTTGGCATTTCAGCTGAAGTATTCTGAGGAAGTCCCAGAGATGCCATGGGTAGTCAGACAGACCCAGCTGGCTCTGGAGTAGTTAAAGACCACACATGCACCTTAGAAGAGAAGGAGCAGGTCCCTAGGCTGTTTTGTTTCCACTGTTATACTTGCTACAGACCCTGACACAAAGTTCTCTAAAGAACTGTCTGACAAGTCCATCCACTCATTGATCACTCCCAGCCTGGCAGGGAGGGTAATCAGTCACTAACAGGATGGATTTTGTCAGGCTGATGTTAGCAGGGCAGGGTCTCCGAGCCAGTGTATCTTGCAGATAAGCTTAGAAAAGGCAGAAGAAAACACAGCAGTAATCATGTCAGCCTGTCAGACACCCAGCTCTCACACAAAACAACAAGATCCAAGATGGTCAAAGCTGAGTGACCCAAAAAACTCTTATTGAAATTGTTGTACAGAGCATGACAGTTATGGACAAGCCCTGCTTTAATGGAATAAAGCCACTGCAGAGGGGACGATAATCTGAAGAGAAAATTACCATGGGAAGAATTTATTTTTGATTCTGACACTTTCTTTTTCTATGTAATTATTCACATATTTTTTAAAAGTGCATTAAAATTTCATTCACGTTAAGATGAAATACAAGAACAGGAATTTGTGGAATGCGTTGAAAGATCTTGTGTTGACAATCGGTTTTAGGCAGTAACCTTAATCAAGGTTAATGTCATTTCAGTGCCTCATCTCAGATCCTCATTTTGTGTCTCAGGCAAACCCAGCATTTTTGCTGTTTTTTCAAGGGAATCTGTTTTATTCGAGGTATCTGCTGCAGACTAATTATTCAGGCTTATCGCTTGTTTAAATAGCATCTCTGGTAGAACTTCATAAAATATTTATTAATAAATGTAAAGTATCCAAGATCCAAAAATATTTTTGCGTTATTTTATTTAAAAGGAACAATATTTAATGTGGACCTTCATATCAATTTTTCAGTAATTTAAGTTTCTGAGCTTTTTACTCATACTGTCGAAAAATCTGTGGGAAGTAATTCTACTTCTAGGAATCACAACAAATAGTTCATTTTTTCTTTTGCTCTGCAAGATTCCATTATGCAGTGCGTGCGTACATTACATTGTATTAATTCTAGCTCATTAGATGTGTTTTATTACAGCATGGTTTCCAAAATAAGCCTCCTGATTCTGCTGCATAATACATCCTACTCAGATAATCTATTTGAGCACACCATTGGTGTGCCCTACTGACATTATGTAGTCTTGTAGCCTTAATACTTTGAGCTGGCCACTGATGCTCCCCCAAATGTAGACACAACCCAAATAGGCATGGTTTGATCCTTTGCATAAGGAGGGTGCATCTGAAAGTTCTCAAGTATTTCAGTCGTTGAAGATCAGGGTCTAAATTTGCAGTCTCCTTTTCTGGCAAAAAATTCAAATCTTCCATTCAAAATGCTGATCTGCCAAACTTTGTTAGATGAGTCATCCTAATTACGCAAGGGACCTTACTGACAGGGTCACATGGCTGTGTGATTAAGAGAAGATTAAAAGATTTGGTCATACATTGGGTGAGGGTAATAAAATTGCTGCATTTAATTGAAAATGCAGGAAACACCAGAATGATAGAATGTTGTTACTTTTGTACCTAAAGCAGACCAAAAGAAAATTGGTTCCTTATTCACCATATTTTATAGGAGTAAAATAAGTTATGGATTTCATTTATTCCTGTTGTCTTTCACTATGTAGTAAGTATTTGAAACATCACCATCAAGTGGATGAGAAGACGGAGTTAGGTCGCTTCTAGCTCCATTTTCAGAGCAAGAAAACATAAAATTACCAGTTGTGTTTGCTTTACTATGGGCAAAAATTTGGTTCTTGGCCAGAATTAGTAACTAATGTGTTTTGTATACTAATACAATTAATGTTATACTTGCTGTTTGAATTGTGCAGGTGTTACCACGTTCTGTGGTAGATGCAAATGCCTGAGTATTGACCAAGTGCTGGCACATGTGTCTGACAGAGATCTCATCAGCTAATTCACGTTTAAGAAAGTTTTACCTCATGCAAAAGGGGATTTTGCAAGGTGATGTACTATGGAAAAAAGGCTATTAGTATTGATTAACCTTTCTTGGAGCTGTATGTGTTGTTGAATAGAAGTTACCCCACAAGGCTGAAATAAGATAGATTCCTAGGCAAATACGGTGGGGATGAAATTTTTTGGAGCCTTAAGCAAGGGTAAGAGAGATGTGTGAGGCAAAAATGTACAGATGGTCATAATCTCCTATATCCATCTGATTTATTCCTTTTTAATCACAGTCCATTCTGATTATAGCTTTGACTTTGCTCTGTCTTTGTTACTGTTTTCTACAACATATCAAAAACTTTTGTATGTTATAAAAAATATTAAGCAATGGTCTAAGCTGCTCATCTGCTAAAAGCTACCCATATTTATCTACCTCTTTGTTTACTGTCATTAATAGCAATTGCATTTCACAATCTGACCTTGAAATGACAGTTTCTGTGCATAAATTCTCCCTCCCTTTAACACATATAAACACATAGTATTCCTGAACGTAAACATTATATCAAAAATCTCTAATTTAATGCTGGAAAAATCCAAGTGTGAAGAAAGAGTACTGAAACATACTGCAAATGTTAGTGTAAAATACCTTTTTTTCGTTTTACATTTTGCAAAATAATGTCTGTATCCTTTCACTTTTTCCCTTCCCTGGTAGCACAAAAAATGGGAAGTGCAACTGCACAGTAAGAACAGAGGCATTGTGTGATTGCAGTGCTTCTCCGTAGCAAGGATAATAGAATAAACACTAGGAATTCTAGTTTTCTAATAAAAATAAATATGCACTTGACTCCCTATAAAGAATTATTTGATGTACCTATAGGAAGTATCAGGAGACCATTTGATGCAAAACTGTTGTGCCTCCCACTTGGTAGTTAATTTTAGGAATATATTCTATGTAAAGCTCTGTGTTCAACTGAGAACCTATTTTCTGTTTCCCTCCTCCTCTGTGAACATGAAGAGAGTTATACTTTGGAGAAAGGATGCTTTGTCCATCCCAAAGGTAGCTGGTTTTTTAGGGATGAGTGAATGTGGCCCAGGGACATTATTCATCAAGACACCTAGGAATCCTTCAAGATAAAAGGCACTATAGATTAATTTATGTTAAAATTCTGTACCATACCTAACTCTGTGTTTTCTGAGGAGTGTTGCTAATGTTTCTCATTAAGGTAAGCACATTAGATCTCCTAGCCACTGCCATTCAGCCACTGATGTAGAAGAAACATAGCTCATAAGTACTTAGATCCTCTTTTACCAGCTTTCTCTAGGGGGGCATGCATTTTCCTTACCATAATGAGGCCCATAAAGGAGAAAAATGATGTGGCTAGTAGAGATAGGGAGTCACATTACAGTAACTTTTCATCAGAATTAGAGTAGTTAGAGACTACTATTTTATAGCAGAGGCGGGTAACTCTGCTACTGTTAAGAGCCAGCTGTCAACATTTCTGTTATAAAACCCATTTTTCAGGGGTTTATAACTCCTCTGAAAATCCCACTCAGGGTGAAGCTTAGTTTAGAAAGACTAAAGAAGAGAGTGATTTTTTGAAAATTAAATAGAGTAGCAAATAAACCTGAAATTCGTGCGTTTTCTGGAGAACTGCTGTTTTCCCATTTTGTTTCCTTTACCTTAGTGTGGTTGCTTTAGTTTTAGTATAAAGGACTTGCAAAGAGAGTTTTCAGAAACATATCGGTGCTGATACTGAAGTGATTCCTCATAGTTGACTCCAGCCTCAGCTCCAATGGCAGCTTTACTGAGCACTCTGAAACGCTTACAGAAACGTCTAGCTCCCCTGGGACAGTCTGTTAACAAAAGAAAAAATAAAACAAAAGTTAATAAAAAAACCACCACAAAAGAGTTGAGGGCTAAAATGAGATAGTGCAGATGATTCCTTCAGTCTTTCTGAGTCAGTCAGCTGCTGACCCATCTCAGCTCCAACCTGTTTGTTCTTGTAGGCTCAGCTACATGTGGAGGTTCTGTGGCCGCAGAATGAGGCACAGAACATTTTTAAGGCACTCGTTCCATCCCTGCCAAACAGAAGTGAAATATGTGTAGGGAATAGTCATTAAATAGACTGTGGAAAATAGTAATGGTAATTCAGTAAGTGCCATTTTTAACTCTGAAAAGAGTATCTTACCCTGGCATTAGAGGTCAGGAAGGTGCTGCCTTTTCAAGAGGACATTAAACCAACAGTCACTTGTAGGCTCCAGAGGCTCCACTGAACTCTTCTTCTAAGAGTCTGAGTGTTACCCAGAGTTCACTTCAAGTGATTATTTGCGTTAACAACCAGGGAGAGACCTGTGAAAAAAAAGCTGTGAGTTTTCATTTCAATTTTAAAGCAAATTTATGACTGTTTTTTATGACCAGAGATTTTGAATAAATCTCTGGAAGCATCCTTGCGCTGATTTTATTAGAATGCCTGTTAAATGTCAAATTTTAAACGTTGTGTTGTAAGTTAATTTCTATTTCTGTTTTCTTAATTTCTGTTTGCAGAGTAGATTTCTAATTTCTAATTTGCAGCTTTGCTAAAAAACTTTCACTTTTGCAAACCAGTGAAAAATATTAGACTTTGAAAATAGGTTAAATTTGCCTATGTGATTATTTATTACAAATTATCCACCAACTCCAGTAGTTTTCTACTTACCCAGAATTTCTCTAGCATTTATTTTATGGGATGCTTTTTGTCATGTAACAGTTGTTACATTCCACTCTGGAGGACGTAGCATGGTGGTGGTGAATGAAGGTCTACATGACCTTCTACATGAAGAAAAAAATGTCTACATATTTAATTCACATCCAAAATAGAAAAAGTGGGAAAGGTATCTCCAGGATGTTCAGCTTTCTTCTGCTGTCAAACATTCCTGATCCCTTGCCTTTGCATTTTGGATTTCTGACTTTGAAGCAATAACACTTCTTTATTGCCATCCATGTAGGGGAACACTGGGACTGTCTGAGATTTCACTGGAGGAAGCCGCTGGTGTCTTTTCAGAATAGGCTGAAATTACTAATTGTGGTTTTAATCTGCAAATCAGATCTTCCGCTGAGGGATGATGCAGAGAATAGTGAAGTGTCATAGAAGATTGCTGCTAGGTGTTTTCTTTGAAAATTTCCCATCTTCTGGAAACTTGATGATGTTTCTGTACCTGGTTTCCCACCACTCTGATGACAGCATCTTTCACCTGAGAGATCTGATTCTGGATCCACACCTACAGCACATTTCTTTTGCAGACTGCAGTTTCTTTGCCATTCCTTAGCTGAACTTGTATCTTTCCACTGTATCAAACACATACTTTCCCTGCATTTTATTATTTAAATTATGGTTAAAATTAATGCAAGGTAAAAAGAACATACAGCAACAAGGCGAGCAATAATTTTAGTTGTGTTGTTTTATGCATATTTTATATTGTTTCTTCCCACTCGCTGATTGTGCATTGAGTCAAAAAACAGATGAATCATCATCTCCAATTTTTCCTCTCCTTATTTTTTATGATTCCCTGTTCTTTCCAGAACAGTAAGTGGGAATAATTAATTGCACAATTTCTTTGCTAGATATTCAAATAGTTATTCACAGTATACCTGGCAGAAAAAGAATCTCATCATTACTACATTTTTTTTTACTTTATTTTGGTATGTGCTCGTTGTAGCCAGAGAGACATGAAAGGGCAGAGATTCTTTTTCCTTTTATTTTTTACACCCTTCTTGACTTTGACACAAAGAATTAAGAATGAGAAATACAAGGGCAAGTTATTTTCTCCCGATGTTAGGGAGGTAAAGATATTTTATTACTATCAAAATCACATTTCATTGCTTCCTTGCTGTTATGACAACACAAGATAATTGTTGCTTCTTATTCAAGGGCCAGACTGTATTTACAATCTCTTCCCTCGATTTCCTTAATAAACTAAAAATTGTCTTCTTTTCTGAAACAGATACTTGGGAATCTGTATGATTGCTGAGAGCTTGCCAATTGAACTAGACTAAAAATTGACATTGCCATTAACATAGTCATTTCAGCCTCCATTTTGATAAGCATTTTTTATTACTCAAGTTTTGGAAAAAAAAAACCAGTGCTGTACAGGAGGAAAAAAGCTTTTGAAAAAAGTCCTCTCACAAAGGGAAAAGTTTTTGAACACACTTTTAATCAAATCAGAATCAGCAATAAATTTTTTTATGGCTTTGTGGTTTGAGTGATATATCAAACCATGTAAAGCAATAGTAATCTCTGACATGAGTAATAACAATCACTTTAGGGAGGAGAATTTACATTCTTCTGGGAAATGTGTATAAACAGAAGTGGTAAAATCTACAGAAGAAATAACTGAAATAACCAAACAGGTTGTTCCAGCATGTCAGATAATCTGCATGAATGAAATGCCAGCTTTCAAAGATAATTGCATCTATAAAGAAAAATAAATAAATAACCTTTTCTTTGATTTATAATAGAAATATATTCCTGGATGAATGCTATGAGCAGATTTATGTCTATAAGAATACGTTTAAATACTTACTCAGTCTCCAATTCTAGGTTGAAACCTTTTGTTTTTATGTTATGAGACTGAGAAACTGCCGGAACAAAAGGATTGAAATAAGTTTTATTTTCCTATTTCTGCAACTCCTGAATGGGGTAATGTTATCAGCAGAGATAATAACACAGATAATGACTTGGAATTTATTTGGTTCACAAAATCATATGGGAAGATTGACAGCATCTTAAACAGCAGCAGTCAGTAAGGATGTGGATTGAGTATCGACAGAAGTGATTTTTCAAGTAATGAAGAAGGTGACGTAATTGAGTTTCCTGAAGCATCCAGTGCCTGCTGCCCGAACTTACTGTATATTGTCACCCTTCTGAGTCACAGAAGAGCTTCACTTTTTTTCTGAAGCAGGATCAATAGGATTAGGGGATTTGTGCTCAAAGCTTGCCTGTGGCTTCTTGTTAAGCATGTCGTGTGCTTTATAGCTGCCTTTGACTGGCTTTTTGCACCATGCCATGGCATTAATCACCTAGATAAAACTCTACATTTGGATGTTTTGGCCAGTTTTTTTCTATTAGTATTCTAAAAAATAAGGTATTTAGAAAGGAGCCAGAAGTCAGACTCTGAAATTCATGTTTAGAATTTTAAATAATAGCCTGCTCAGTAATTCCAAGTAGTTCTCAACTTTCATAGCAACTAGTGGTGCTCACAATTTTATTTTTTCTTATTAGAAGAGTTGACTGTAGCTGTTCTGCAGAAGGCCTGTTGCCTTTGTCTGTCAAACAGTAGACACAGAGAAGTGCACCCAGCCAGATGGATAATGTTGTTTGGCAGACACAGCAAGTTGGATGTGCAGAGGACAGTTTAGCCGGCTCCTTGCAGGTCAGCTAACAGCCCATCAGAATTCAGTGGGTAAGCTGGGGATTGTGCAAGCCAGATGTATTTTTCAAGACATGATTTGCATGAAATGGTAAAATCTACTAGTGTGTGCTACAGTTTAATGGGCTTCCACTGAAGTGTGGAGCTTAGATGTTTTATCTCTAGCCTTTATTGTCGCTGGTCTAAAGGTTTGGTATAAAGTCACAACAAAAAGAAGTGATTACTGAAGAAGCTGAGGAATCAAGTCCTTTGCAGAGCTATACACAAAGCACATAAAATGCCAACTTTGAATGATCACACATAACATTTCATTGCCCCAGTCAACAGCTGGCAAAGAATACTGCTGTTTATCTTACCTACTTTAATCCAATTTATAACTTCTGTATCTTTGCAGACAGCAGCTGTTGAGACATACAGCCAGATACTTGAGAACAGCTACTGCACGCACAGGGCTTTGTGTAAGAGGAGAGAGGGTCAACTAAACCTGGAGCAATACGTATCCCTACAGACTTGTGTGGTAGATTTTCAAAAGGCTTCCTCTTGAGGATTTTAGAAAAAAGATCCAGCATACCTGAAGCTTTGCAATTGATTAGTTTATTAGAGAGCTAATTAGATGAAGTGCTTGATCAGTGATGGGTAAAATATGTCAGAACCTCTCTGAGCACTGGTTTAAGAATAAGCTTGTGCTTTTGCTGGGATAGAACAGAAGTAGATGCCAAAAGCAAAAAGAGCTGCTTCTCAAGATAATTTGGCTTAAGAAATTCAATATTAAGGAAAGTAATTTAACTCAAGTTTATTGTTTTGCAGCTGAATTAGCAGGCGTGAATTAAGCATTGTCGTGCTATTTAGGGAAAGGAGAAAAAGCACATAATTGTCTGTAAAGGAGTCTAGGAGGACAAGGACTGCACAGGACTTTTTTTTTTTAAATCGGTGTATGTGGATTTGAATATTTGGTACTTGAAAACAGAAAGGTAATAGTCACTGAAATTGCAATAGAAATGGACATTGGTGTTAGCTCAGTGAAAAATAAATGTACTGGAAAAACTGGGCATGAGAAAAATCATGGTTATATATACATTCTCAGAAATTTTATAAAGGACAAAGGGACATAGGAATGATTGAGAAGAGTGAGGTATCTGTACACTAAAGGATTAAACTTCCTCTGATGTTCATACTCTAGCAAACGGGAATGACTTTTGCAGTGATACAATTCAACTGCAAAAATGGTGAGCTAGGGCGAGTAAGAAGCATTTTTCTTAAAATTGTCATACAGACTTTAAATGAGAATCTTTGAGATACTGTGCAGTTACTTTTTAAAGGACACATTGAAGGATTTTGGAAATGTGAGACTACTTTGGAAAAAATAAAATAATTGTATTCATAGTTGTGATGTTCATCCGAAGAATTAGACAGAATAGATATCAAATAGTAATTAATTTTCTCATTTATCTTGTGTTAGTTACCTGGTACGTAAAGTGAATGAATGACCTCAGTTGTGTTAGTGATACAGCAGCAGTGGTGATGGTCAAATAAAGTTCAGCACCAACAAGAGAAGTAGTACTGATTAGGAAATGTAAACAGGCAGTGGTACTGGTAATAATCAGATTTTTTTAAAGTGACTCTCATGTTTGACTGGGAAGAAAAATTAAAAATACCACAAAATTTGGTAGAAATATTGAAGAAAAGCAGAACTGCTGGAATACATCAGTATGGCTTATACTAAGAGAAACTAGAAGTTTCCTGTGCTTGTAACAGGTCTCTCCATGGCTTAGTGTGTTGCTTCTTTCAGCTCCGGTTTCCATCTTCCGTGCAGGAAGGAATATTTTAGGTTTGATTTAAAAATTTCTGTTATGAATGACCTTTGAATAATTATCAGGTGTTACTAGCATTATGATTGTGCTCTCTGAATTGAGGTTCTTTCTGGAAAGTATAATATGATTTTAGCTTAGCAAACACGGAGGAAATCGTGTACACAAGTATTCCCTCTTATTTCAGATTATGCTCCATGCCCTCACAGTTTGCAGGATAGGATCCATCAATTAAGTAACTAGAAGGTTATTAAATATATGCAATAAAAATGAGATTAATATTTAGTACTTCCAGCTGTGTGATATGTATTGCAGAATAACACCTGCATCTGCTGGTGGCACTGCTATGTACATGAGCAAAAGAACTTCCCTTTCTACTTCACAATTCAGAAGAGTAGTTGTCTTTCAAGGAAAAAAATAGACTTTTTAAAATTACAAAATTAGTAAGAAAACAGTTTGAACAGAAAGATCGTTTGAAATTCAGACTTAGAACGTGTTCAATTTCACCTGTATTAAACTTTTCCTGTATTTTTTTTTTAATTTTGAACAGAATGGGAAAAACAAAGAGGAGATGAAGTTCTTGATTCCAGGGTGAACATTACAGTTGTTATTGTAAAACATTTGAGTTGTGATAAAAATGGTTTGAAAGGTTCTGAAGGGAAGCTTGTGCTATTTTAAAATACAAGGAACTGTGAGGAAATGAGAATTGTTTAGGTAATTCTCTGTGCTTTTCTGTCTCTTCACTTGGGATGAGTTAATATAACTAGTATATTTTAATAATAAGGGAGAAGAGAACGGTGCAGTGAGCAGTGTTCTGGTACTCTGGAAGGTTTCTTTCATTTTTTAGCGACAGTTTCTTCCACCATCTTCACAGTGAAGGTTATGATTTTCCAGTAGAATTATAGAGTAATTTAGTTTGGAAGGAACCTCTGTAGGTTATCTGGTCCACCTTCATGCTCAAGGAAGGTGAAGCTAGGTAAGTAATCATAGAATCAAAGAACCGTTTTGGTTGGAAGGGACCTTAAAGATCATTGAGTTTCAAACCCCCTGCCCTGAGCAGGGACACCTCCCAATAGACCAGGTTTCTTAAAGCCCCATCCAGCCTGGCCTCACTATAGAAATTCATGAAACAAAATTTGCTCCTAGGTCTAGGCAGGAGTAAGAGAAGCTATAAAATTCCACTTCAGAAATTGTGAGGAAAAATGAGAATGTTCCTTTTTTATATATAAAAAGGACCAGATAAGAACATTTGAGTTTTGATACAATAAAGAATAGAAAGATATTATGGTAAGAAAACCTAGGGGTGGTTGTTATTTGATTATGGATCATCTGGATACATTTATCAAGATAAATCACCGCAACGCATTTAAAAAATTCTTTTGAAAACCATTGAGTGGGAATTCCCTTGCTACAATTTACTAGGGCATTTAAGAAATCATATACAGTGAAAATATTCAAGACTAATCTATCTAATTCAATCTAAAAATACAAAAGACTAATCAGCAAGGTCAGTAAGTTACAAATTATGAGCAGCTCAAATAGATGCAGAACTTGATTGTATCTCAGTGATAGAGGGCAAATATGAATGACAAGACTTTAGGAATGTGAGATACACATGCAGGTACACAAAAGATCAGGTTCCTACCCTTTTTTCAGATGTATTGGCTGATTTACATGTTAAATAATTTAGAAGGAGAAATGCTTAGTAAGGCAAAGAAATATGCTGAGGAAACAAATAAAAGGCAGGATGGTCAATACAAACATGCTACTTAGTAATGAATTAATGTCGAAAGATTTGATGTTTTCGTTGACAGAAGCCTGGAAAAGTTCAGGTGACATTGCAAAAAGTAACCTAAATATGGAAGTTTTCTCTAGAAATGTAAAAAGACAAACCTTTTTGTGAATTCATTTGGCATTTTTTATTCTCTGCCATAAGGGCTAATTTAGCTCATAACCAGAAATTAATTTTTATTTAAAATATTATATCAAAGATGGGGAAAGCTTTGAAAGTTGTGATTCACAACCAAGGATCCGATATTCTTTACACTTGAAAACCCATTCTCTGAATTATGTTTGTTGCATTATAGTATAAGTAACAAAACAGCATTTCAGAAAAGAAATAAAGATCTCACTTGAGTATAGATTTTATTTCCTATTGTTAATCTTTAATTAGTTGATTAAGATTTTTTTTTCAGAAATAAGTATCATTACACTTCCGTGAGACATACTGTTACTTTTGTTGTGGAAAGCAAGCTAAAATCAATAAAAAGATAAAAAACATACTGAAGTAAAAAATGAAGAATTCTTCTTAAAATGAAAGCAAAATGTAGTAGGACCAACCAACCTTCTGCATTCTTAAATACTTGTTATGATTTTGAGTCGTTAATCATTACACACACATAACAAAAGATAAAATTATGCTTCAAGTACCTATTTAAAGCCAATCATTTACAGAAGTAGTTAGTGCCAATTTCTTTGTAAATCCAAACATAAGGAGTACAGTGGAAGGGTACTATTGATTTGTCATTCATTGTTCTCAGATTAATGTGTTTTGTCTTTATTTGGATTGTCCACTCTCTGATGCAGTTTACTTTTCCTTTTGTATCTTCTGTGAAGGATAAGTGATCAAAAAAGAAATTTAATTAGTGACAGTTCTGTCCCTCGTGGAAGAGCAATCCAGCACTTACATGTATTACAGCACTTACAGCATAAGTACCTGAATAACTAGGTTTTTTGCACTGTCGGACCATTTATGCACATACTTTCACAGATAGGCAGAGCGATAATAATAGTAAAAAGCCCCTATGGTTGATATTCTTAGAGTAATAATATTTGAGTTTCTAGAACTTTCATGTATAACATTTGAGCAGGAACACACTAAAATGCTTTTTTGGTACTTCCTCTCTCTAAAATACATTTGTGATACTTATTTTCTCTACTTGTCACCTGCTTTCCCACTAATTCTACTGTAGTCTTAAAATTTTTTATGCTTATGTCCATGCAAACTACTGCAAAACGTTAGATAAAAGGTGATTTTACCCTAAAAAAAAACCAATCTTGTTTTTTCTTAGAACAATATTGTCTCTGTGTCCACTTCATTTACTTACCCTAATGATTTCAGGATGTTCTCAAGTGTAATGCATTTTCTTAGATGTCTTTCTGCACATTTTTCTTTATACTTTCATTAGCAAACAGAGAGTTAACATTTCAGTTGAATAGACAACTTTTGCCTATAGCTATTTTACTCCTTTAAATGTTTGTGTTCCTAAAAGCTCCATGAATAAATAAATAACCTATTCAAGCTAGACGTCAGTACACAAATAAATTAAGAGCCATTTCATCCACTTCCACATAAGGTGTTTCAAAGTCTAGGACTTGTCAGCTTTGTCCCCAGTCTTTTTACTGAAGCTCCTTATCTAAAGCTTATTACCAAATATTTCTGTGCTGCTGGTTTCTGTCATCCTGACTATGTTTCCTCTTTAGTCATCACTTTTTTCACCATTCCTGAGACTGAGGCTGTAGCACCGTGAAGGTTTTGTTCATGTTTTCAGTGGAAGTTGTGCTCAGCATTAAAAATAAAAATAAATAAATCTGTCATTACCAAGGAAGAGTTATATGTAATTTTTTTAACAAATCATAATACCGTAACTTATGGTTCTAGGTGAGGATGTGAATCTTAGATGTTTTAAAATCACAATTAGATTACGAGTCCAGAAAGTGCTTTTTGTGAAGATAAGTACTACTTAACATATGGAAACAAACCAGCAATATTCTCCTACTTTTTAATTTTATGTTGCAGTTATTTTGGAGCAACAGCAAATAACAGGAATTTTTCCTGCATTGCATTAATCTTGGTGTAGAAATTCCTACAAGGCAGTGTGGTATCTGCCAGTAAGATGCAGAAACCCATCAAGCCTTTAGAAAGGAAGTCCTTTATTATAATGCTGGCAATTTCAGAATATACATATCTAAGTACACACAGATTATTTTCAGAAAGAAACATTTCTGTCATCAAATACTTGCAATACACCTGAGTTTCAGGGTAGCAGTAAAAGAGCAGGAATAAATCACCAAGCTAACCTTTTGCTGAGACAATTAGCAGGATTGGCATGACTCATTAAATAACTTGAGATAATTATTTTTTATTAGACACAGGGGATTTTCATACAAAACAAGAATAATATTGCAGCTGAATGGATGGACTCAGAGTGTACCTGTGGCTAGTACAGAAGTTCTACTGTATGCAATTATTTATAAATATTATTTTTTAAAAGTATGTCCATAAGAAAAAGCGTACACACAGCTACTGGTAGACTTTTGTTTTCCAGCTTTCTTCTTCCACTACAGATTGTGAAAAATATCATCTTTATTTCAGCTCAAATTACAGATGGCAGTTTTCAGCCATTGTTTGTTTCTTGCAGGATGTTACAAACACAAAATCCACAGACTTCCTCTAGTATTGGCCTTTCAACATGCCAGCATCAGGAGAGAGGAAAGATGTGGTCATGTTGGCATTCCCACTGGGCCAAGGATTGCTTGGAGCTATTACTTCTTCATCTTGTTCTTCATCTTGTTCATATTCCTTGTGAATATAGAACACAATCAGAGGGAAGAAAACAGATTTATCTTTACATATATAGACATGCACATGTACACACACATATTAACAGATACACATGGAGTGAAAAATCACAAGGTTCACACCTTCACTGACCCACAGGCCAAAACCCCAGCAAGCTTTGAGGAACTACAGGATTTCACCCCAAGTAATACGTGTCCCAACCAGAGTTTTGTTTTTACTTGCATGCTTTGCCTCATTAATTAATAGAATAGGACACTGCAACAAAGATGAAACAACAGAAACCACCTTTGCTCTGACATCAGAGACCCAGAGATTTTGTCCAAACATGTAACAAACAGCAACACAGACTTAGTCTCCTTCCAGCACCGGGTGCAGCAGTGCCTTTGAGCCTGTCCACACCTCTCAGGCTGGGTTAAAACACCCAGCAGGAGAGATTTTAGTTTGAAAGAGATTCCATTAATGTTACCTACTGGTTTGAAATATGTGCCATTAGTGTTAGCTGGGGCTACTTTTGTGTTTTTACCAGTGAAAATGTGATTATCATAGTAATTATGATATTAAACCTTTAAAATGAATGTTCTATTTCAACTTCTATAATCATCTAAAAGGCCATTGGCCATTTTTTTCTTTAAGTTACAGCAGAATCAAAACTTAATATAAAAACAGTCTTGGATAGAGCTTTATGTTCTGGGGCTTTTTTTTGCTTAGCTACTTGAATCTTTTAAAAATATAATGCTCTTTGGGATATGTCCACCTCAATTCCACCCACACATCCAGCAGAAAGCTCCAAACAGCAAACAAATTAGATTTGCATTTTTTAAAAAATACTTTAAGAGCCCTACTGGAATCCAACACAGCTATGGAATAATTTATGGAGAAGGAAGAAGATACCACGCTCTCTAAATGTATTTGAGTAGCTAATTATTCGTTATATGTAAAACCGCAAAACACTTTTTATTAGAAATTATGTAACTGTATGAAGTTATGTCTTTAATAACATCAAAAGTAGAACTTAGGTCCATTTATTTAATATCTGAATATCTGTGTACTGATCAAAGCTACAGCTAGCACTCTTCTGCAGGGAATCGGTGCAGTTTCACTAACAGCATCAGACGTTTATCTATACCGTATGTTAGACAAATAGAAAAATGCTGCCGTATTTCTATTTCTTCCCCAAGGGTAGGCATTTTAAAGATTTATTCTCCACCACCTACTCATTTTCTTGTACTCAACTAAAAACGCTTCTTCCTACTGTGTCCAACCTAATCACTACCAATACGCTCATACCATAAGCTCTCAAAAAGCAGCATAAGATAAAATACGGTATGTCTTAGTTAAGAGAGAAGCAACCTTAAATATCCAAACATTAATATTAAAGTTTAATTATTTGAAGGGAGAAGTTATAAAATGTACCTTTTTACTTTCATCTAAATACACTCCCTGGAAAGAAAAAAAAAAGGATTCTGAAAGCTTTATAAATAATAAGAAACAGCTTTTCAAGGAAATTGAATACATAGTTTTCCTGCGTAATTCCCACATAGTAATTGCTACTGCAAATGCTAATTAGTCACATTGTTAGAACTATTTTCTTTTTAAAGTGTGGTGAGTGCATCCACTAGCTACAGACATAAACCGCAATGTATTTGGCAAATCCCATACAATTGAGGGAAGAATATTGCACTGGTGTCTTGGTACATAATTTTATATACTGTGCAGGCTGCCGGATGCCCACCCAGCTGCTCCCAGCTCCCACCACAACACGACAGGGGGAAAACCTAAGACAGAACAGCTTGGGGTGAAGCTGAAGGCAGGGACATCACAAAACAGACTTGGGGACAACTCACTTTATTAATTACTAATTAAACTAGATTTAGATGATGATAAAAGAGGCGAACCAAAAACCACCTCCTTCCCTGCTTTTTCAAGGCTCAGTTTTAGTCCTTTACTCCCTGGCCTCAGGTCACCCCGAGTGTCCCAGAGGGATGGAAAACAGGGGCTGCAGCCACTGCATAACAGCTATTCCCAGCCCCTTCTTCCTCCTCATGCTTTTCCTTTCTCCAGCATGTGTCCTTCTACACACAGGAAACTCTTTTCTTTCTGCCTGGGCACACTTTCACCCTTAAATACATTTTCCAAAAGCATCATTGGTGTGTGACAGGTCCATGAGGGAACCAGCTGTGTCCATCTTGGGGCAGCCCAACACCCTGCTTACAGAGCCCCCCTCCCCTGCAGCCCCCCACCCCCAGACTGGTGAGCCCAGTGCGGTAACTGGTTATGGGTTGCAGCTGGCACCAGGCTCACAGCTGAAGCAGATTAATGCAGCTGCACTCCAATCTATAAAGCTGTGCCAGGAGGGACTCACAGACCTTTTACTGTTGTGAGAGGTGAGAACTGTAGCAGGGTGGAGGCTTTCAGCTCCAGGCAGGGTATGGAAGCACGTTGGATGGCCTCGCTACTGCCTGCAGAGCACAGGTATGTTTATAACAGTCCTCATTTGATTTTTAAAACGATATGCTTGAGGTGCTATGTCTGGAGATGGTAGAATGGTGTTATTTCTACTAGAAACATGGTTTTTGAAATGTTTTTGGGAAACTTAAAAGTTCCTCTGGTAGATCAAGTCCAATTGTCTGCAGCTTAGACATTTTAGAGGTTGTAACTTAACCTTTCTTGAAGAGGAAAAAAAAAATTGTCTTTCAGCATTGTGTACTTGTAGTGCTTTCAACCTGTATTGGTGCTAGTCTTTTCTGGTGCAAATTTGATTAATTGGGATAAGTAGGATTTGTTTTATAAGTGGTATTTTGTGATTCCATAAACTCACATGTTTTTAAATTAAGAAGTGCTTGAAAGCAACATTACGATGTGGCATTTTGTGAAATGATGTTCCCTTAATAGTATTTTTCTATGACTGCTGATTTCACCCTGAGATCCAAGGGGGCTTTCCCCTAGCAGTGAGGGATCAGTAGTAATTAGATGCAGATATGGAAAAACTTTGTTATGCAGCTTCTCACTCAAGGAGTGGCATGAACTGCCTTGTAAACTAGGGTTGAAGTGTGTGCCTGTCTGCTTTCAGAAGAGAATATACTTTGTTGATGACTTGTTGGGACTAAAATGACCTTTATTTGATTCTTTCAATTAGCTGGTTTTAACTTTGTGTAATAATGCTGTTCTCCACAAAACACTTGTCTTGTTGATCCACCCATTACAAATTTTCTCATTGGTGTCCTTAATTGCCTCATGACATCACTGCGTTACTGTTGTGGACTTTCACACAGTCTGATAGACAGCATGGCTCATAAAGCTTAATAAGACTAAGTTCATTAAATTAATCTGAGTAATTAAGAAACTTGCTGCTTACTTCTCAGTTGTCTAATTGTTGCAGTCTTGGCAATTGGCTTCCACTAGAAGCAAGACTTGAGTCCAAAAAGCCTATAAAAGCGAAAAGTAAATTAATCTTCATTAGAATTAGATTATTGAATTTAAAATCAATTGCTGATAACTATTGACTCAGAAAAGGTTTTTCACTTAGGAAAAGTAACCAGTAAGAGGAGAGTTCACTAAAGTTTTTTTTCTTTTTCTGCACCTATGTTTAAAATGTGTTTTGGATACGGTAACATTTCTGAAGCTGAGTTCTTCTGTTTCTTCAACGTGCACTTTTGTGCTCCACAGGGAGACCATGTGAAGGGGGGGCTAAACAGCTGTGCTCTAAAAATCCAAATGCTCATTGCCTTCTGATAGTGTCTTGATCTTAAATTATTATTTGTGTTCAGTATTAAATAAGAATGTCAGTATGAATAAGATAAATCTTTTTTAGGAAGTCACGTAAAGAAGAGATGAGGGAACTGTGCCCCCAGTGTGCTAATCTCAGTAACGGGGACTGATTGGGAAGACTTTGAATGTGTTTGTGTTTTAATTTTCATGCAATTGACTTCAGTGAAGTTAACTTGATTTGTTTGTATTCCCCTATTTGAAACTAGAATTGGGACTATTGAGCTCTTATTGTTGTGTTATTGTTAAAATTGTTAAAAGGTTTTATCCATGAAATAAATTTTTTTCTTTATTAGAATTAACTACATGCTGATACAGGAGAAATACTTATGAGCCTCTTTTCTTTGTCTTGCTAAAATTAAAAAAAAAAAAAAAGGTGTTTCAAATACTGTGTTTAGGTTTCTGAAAGGGAATGTTTTGCAGAGAACGGCTGTTCTAAGTTTTCATAGTTTTTATTTGGAGTGGTAAATAAAAGGCAAATAAAGCATACTTTCCCCTTGGCATGTGTCTGTTCTGGGCACGTCAAGAGAACTGAAACCTTCACACAACTTTAAGCTGCTTTTAGTACTTAACTGTGGAGGCTGTAGTTCAGAAAAGTGTTTCCCATTAAGATACTGGTCCAATGCAGACACTTGAGCTCAGCCTGGGGGTGAGGAGGAATTCCAGTAGTTTTCTGGCAGCTGCTGCCTGAGATGGAGGTAGGGATGTGGAGGCAGGAGATTGGCCTCCTGTGCCATGGGGAGGGGGAGCTTGTCACTTCTAGAGGGCAGTCCATAACCTGTGCTCTGGCAGCCCCACCGCCAGCTACAGGTGGTAGTAAATCTCAACTCTATCACTTCTGGAGCCTAGACTAGGCTTGTACCACACCTGTAGCTTTCTTCTAGAAGTAAATGTGTCTGAAAGAATTGAGCATCACCATTTTCTTTCTTAAATTACAGCAAACACATATTTTATGTAATTCCATTCTCTGTGTAATACCATGTCGGTTGGGCTGTTTGCTGCTAAAACAACATTCTTCCTGCTAAATTTTGATGCCTTACAGTGAAAATACCCAAATGTCTGTTTTCTAACCTGTTGACCTTGTATGCAATCAGCTGGGATACGCCGAGCAGCTGTTCCTGAAGCTGTGTGGTCAGGTAGCAATTGTGAGTTGGTGGCAGAAGAAAGCAGTGGGGAGTGTGAGTGTGTCGGCCGTGACTGCACTGCTGCCCGAGCTTGTGATGCCGAGGCATCGGGTGCCCTTTCCAGAGCACCAGGCAGGATGAGTAGTTGTGATGACTGCAGTTTGCATGGACATGTTAACTTTGCATTGTTAAATACAATTCTGTTTAAAATAACTTTTTCAAAGTTTAGGTTCCTAAATGTAAGCTGTTTGACCAATTGCCTGGTTCCAAAATTAGAAAATTGCTTTTGCTGCAGAATAAGCAAGGATAAGATGATTTGTCCGTTTATAGAATGGCACAAAAGTTATGATGATACCTACAATTGCATGCGTGAATTTATTTTTAATTTAGCTGATGGGTGACTAACTATTTTGAATGTCCTAGCATTCTTATAATTAGTTACTTTTATAGACATTTGTCCACGGACTAGATTCATAGTGCTTTTACACAGGTGATCTAGGCAAAAATCTTAAGAAACGATTGTATCTGCCTGGATTTTCAACAGCTTTACGGGTTCACAAATCAGTGGTATGCATGGGAGGGGAAATTGTGGTTTCTTTTTATCCTGATTTAATTTGGCTTTCCCAAGGTGATTCTGCTAATGACTGATTCAGGCTAGGATGCTTGTTTCTAAGGCAAGTTGTTTTTCTGCTTTAAGACCAACAGGAGGGAATGCCCTAAGGCAGAGAGACTCAAAGCATCATATATCAGGCCAAAAAAAAAAAAGCTTTAGCTTGGTATCACTGAAAAAATATATATATACTACAACAAAAAGATCTGAAACGTTTAAGCAAAGTTCCTGCTCTTATTCAAACAAAAGTCCACTGATAAAAAAGGTCCAGTTTGTAAAGCCCCGTGGCCTCATTTTCTCTGGCTGCCATTTCGTCTGGAGCTGTTAGTCTGTAAAAACTCAGAATATGGTGAAAACTGCATTATTATGAGATCTTATGCTCCTATCAATTTTTTATGGGTTTTGATTTCATTAGTTGAGAAGCACCATACCTTTCCTGTTTCCTTGATTAGCTGCAGTTAGAAGGTTCTGAATGTGTATCTATTTGTAATCTTACATAATTGACTTCAGACAAAATGTTTATTTTTAGTGCTTGAGTAACTGAGATGAAAATTATTCTTTCATTGTTAGCTCTCATCTAGGTGCTTTCTTTCATTTAAAATAATGAGGTGGTTAAAAAAACCCAATGAAAACCCCTTGCGTGTGAACATGTAGTGCATTTCTTATTTCCTGGTTCTAAACAAGTGGGAGCAACACTGGAATGTAGAGAATTTGAAATACATAATAAAATTTTGTAGCTAAGATTGACTGAGGTGCTTTTAAGTATGTTCCAAGGTGTAATCTGTAGATTAGAAACAACTTTCAAATTTGCGATTTCTAAGATTCACAAAATTATTCATTATTTTTTAAATTAATAAGTGCTGAAATAAAACAGGAAAATCAAAAGGGTAAATGAGGAAGTAATAGTAGTGAAAGCATTTCAGACCCAGCTTCGTTTCAGTAGTAGAAATCTACTAAAAGCTTGTGCAAGATTTCCAAGTAACTTTTTAGAGTGAATATATGTAATTTATATGATCTGAATCTGCTTGGTATAAATTATGACTGTGTATCAAAAGCTAGATCAGTAAAATATCTTTTTTTAATGCAAACTGGGGAAGTCGGGGACAATAGGAAGCATAGTACTTAGTGTTACTTAGTGAAATATGTTATCGTGTTTGGGAAGCAAGGGAAAGAAATTAAATAAATTGCAGTATCCTTAGAAAAATTTTGAAGTGCCTACTCAGAGTAGTTATTTCTTTTTGAGAGGATGGCTGTGGATTAAGATATTAAGTGTTGAAAGTGAAGTCTCTGTCCTTAGTGCTCTGCATCAACAACCTGGATTACAGTCAAGGTAATGAAGAAAAATTAGCTATGCACAATGGGAATATAAATTGGTGCTGACAACAGTAAAGCCAGATAGAAGTATAAACTTGAGATGTTTTTCATTAGAATGCAAGAATTAATTTGCCAGTATAGGGGCATGTGGGATCTTGTGATCACTCTGCAGAAATAAAAGAACACAAGAGGCTTGTGTTTCGGAAAGCAGAGCAATGTCTCTGCTCTGAAAAATGAAACATCTATTTTTCCCTTTTCCCTATTTTCTGTGAATGTGATATTTGGATAGAACTGATATATTCATAAACAATGATAATTTTCTGTTAAGTAGAGTTACAATAACATCAGTTTTCTAATCTGGATGATTGGTTAAGACTGAGAAATTAAAATTGCAGAATAAGTTATTTATTCTATAGTGAATTCTGTAACCTATAGCAATAAGGGTTTTTTTGAAGACATTCTTTTCTTGAATGAAACGTGGGAGACTGTTTAAATCCACTTCTTTCCGCTTACAGATCTGTTCATTGCTGTGCATGTTGTTTATCCTTGCACAAAGTCCATGCTTTCTGCAAGTTCACAAACAGTATTCCAGCTTTCACTTAAGTGGTAGATCTTGTGTCCTGGGGAATAAAAACAGGGACTCCAGAATTGCTTCTCCTGTAATCATTTAGTCATAGTTCTGAACAAGCAAAAAAGTCCACAAATCAAACAAAAAAAAACCCCACTTCTTTTAATGTAATTCATTTACATGCTATGAAGGAAATAAAAGCATGAATTGTATTTTCAAGACAAAAGGATTATTTACTGAAATAATTGAGCGTGTTACTCTTCATCTAAAATAAGTGTATATTTAATAAGCCCGAAATGCAACAGGTTCTTACTGTGTGTTACAGAGAAAATTGAGAAGGGCTAGGAGTTTTCTGTGGTTGTGCTGAAGTATGGATGGGATTATAACTATCAGTATTGGTAGAAAAGCCTAAAACAACATCATCCTTTTCAGTGACACAAAAATCATTTTGATGCTGAGGCACAGAATGAAACTGTACGAGTGACAGTGTTTTCTCAGTAAATTAGCAGATAGTTTTTAGTTTTCCATTAGCAGAGTTATATGTGTCCTTGAAAGCTGCTTAAGATGTGAAGAAAAGTATTCAGGAAAGTCTCTACTTCTTTTCCAGAAGACCTTTGGCTCCTAGATTCTGATGTGTCTATGTGAAATGAGTGTTACAGCCAATACACCCAGCTGCCCTGTTGATCTAAGATAATTGTCCCTGCCATGGTTGACACTTACCTGCAGTATCAACTGCAAGGAAACCTTGATGTAGATGAAGTTGTTACTGCAGAGTAAGCTGAGTTAATTTACTCTATACTTAATATAGACTAAGTGTATAGACAGACAGCTTTCCTAGCTGAGGTCGTGTGGAGTAGCTCATCTGTGTTCCTGAAGCACTTTGCGGTGCAGTATGATCTGGTACTTTTAAAATTGCATCATCCACTGATCTTTGCATTTTTATGCAATTTCTTTGATGGGCAAACAAAGCGAAATATCGCAAGAAATACAAAGTCCCATCCTTCACTAAATTTGTGAGTGACAGCTTGTGGGCTGTAGTGGTCAAAAAGGTGGTAAGAAAAGAGACAGAGAACCAAGTGGAGAGCATCAGTGACCCTTTCATTTTGAGTGGAATTGTATGTTTGCAGTAATGCATGAAGCTCTCCTATGCTTTCATAGGAAATAAATTCCTGCTTCTCAACCACTGTCTCATATTTAACCACTTGCCAAAAAGCACTTTTATACTGGAAGTGTTTCTCAGAGTGCCATGAATCCTAAATCCTGATATTTTCTTTTACAGTGACAGTCACAAATACCTACTGGGAGTTCTACTTCTCTCAGGTTAATGGTACAAAACAAATTCTTTCTTGTTCTTCTGAAAGTAACAGAAGCTGAAAATCCGATCTTTGCATTGTTGTAAATTATCCTTGCTCCTTTAAAGAAAGGAAATATTTATGATGTCTTTCTGGCCTTCATATATTCTGTTCTCTTGAAACCTCAGATGCTCAGCTATTCCTAGAAAATTAATAACATCGCAATGTTTCCCAGCTGATCTGTCAAAAAATATTTATTCATGGTTCAGATTGTACATGTGTGGACATAGAAACTATGATTTATCAGTCAACACCATTTTGTTTACCTAGGCTTGTCTTGAAACATATGTTAAGTCTAGTTGGTTTAATCTTCTGTTTCCCTGTTTCCCAAAAGATTCACATAAAACATAAAAGGCAAAATGGTGATGAAGAGAAAGTCACAAAAAGCCTGGATTCCTGCTGCTTTTTATAATCATTTTTTTCTGTGCTGGATTTCAGGTTAAGGCATGTTGTACTATCCTTTCATCCCTTTTGAGTGTTAGAGTAAGATCACCTTTTTATGCTGTCATAAAGCTTTGTTGAAAGGCAAATCTTTCAACATATTTGAGAAAGGTGAAGAGAATAAAACAGTGCAAAGTATTGTCAAAGTTGTAAATGGAGCTACCTGCCAAAACAAACCTGATGACAAAATTGAAGCAGTGAAGAAGGCAACAAGGATTACAAGAAACAGTGCAAAGCTGTCTCAGAAGCTGAGAAGGTGGAATTATTTTTAGGTTGGGGTGGTAGGGTAGAGAGAGCCTTTGGTTTCTGATATGATTGCTCTGAAAAGTATCCATTCGGTGGAAAATGTTCCTGTAAATTTTGTACATATTAAATGGCTGCTTATGGCATGTGGGCAAAATGAGCAGGTGTTTTCTGTCTGTGAATGTTTTCAAGCTTTATGTTGGAATTTTTTTTATCATTATTTACTTGGCAGTAGTTCAGTTCTTAGTTTTGATTTCACCCTCTTTCAGCAGACTAGTTTGTACAGTTTCTGAATCTCTAAATAACTTTCTGTAGATACTATATAGGACTCAGAGTAATTTACCCTGTGACTCAGTCTTGACATAAGAATGCTCGTGTGATTTACTGACCTTTATCTCACACCTCAATGCAGTACCCTTTTTTCCCTTATCATGCTTCATGTCTCTATGGAATAGATACATTTTTTGGCAAGGTGAAAAAGGTTCTACAATGCTAAAATACACTTGGATCTGCAGTATGTTCTGCATCAGCAGTATGTTCTGCAGTATTTTGCATTAAGGCTTTGTATATATTTGTATTTTCATATGAAAATAGGTCTATAGAGAAAGCATTGTCTATTTCCTGCATTAAATCATGAACAAAGTAAAGAAGTGGAAGAGAAACTGAGATATATCCTTGTATTATGTTACTCCTTTCTCTTGTTGATTGAACTGGTATTTGCTTTGAGAGAAGACCTTTCCCAGTGGAGTCCAATGCCTTTCTCCAAGTTTGTATTGAGGAGAATGAGTGGGATTTTTGCCTTTGCCTTGTTACATGCAGGTGATAACTAATTCATTTGATCAGTCTGTGGTCTTTGTAAAGAGCTCTGAGATTATACTTTTAGGTTCATTTGAGATGTTAAAACTTGCATAATATCAAAGATAAATTTCTTTAAACAACCATAACAAAATAAATCCTGTAGGTGAGGTTAAGTAGACTTAATTAGCTCATGGTGACCTCTGGAAGTGTTTCATGTAGATCTTGGCTTTCAGAGATATTCTTTTCAAAACCAGTGTTCACATACTTGAAAGCTTTGATCTTGAGTATTTAGTAGTGATACCATTATTTCAGAATAAACTTCATAAGGTGCTTGTATATAAAGATAAAATAGCTATATTGTATGTGCATAGAATATATCAGTTCTATGCTTTGAAACCTAGATGACTGTGGGTCTTTTGACTGATTATTAATTAATGATTCCCTGTTGACTTACAGGAGCAATCAAATTACAGTCATTGTGGAATTCAGTATAAAATCACACACCATGTAATGCTGTGGTATGTACACTATAGAGTTATTGCTTCTGTAGTTTTTAGCCTGCTCATTTCTTTGATCTCTAGTTGGTACATAACCAATTTCTTTGTCTTAATGCAGAAAGAAAGCACTGACACTAATGCTGTTGTGATACTGGAACAACAGCTACTCTCTAATCCATGGGCACTGTTTCCAACCCAAAATAAGACAATTCCTTTGTTCTGGATTTCTACTGGACAGTACTCCAACCCTGCTACATAGTTTCCATTCTCTGAAGAATGCCTGTTCGAGCCTGTTAGTGTCTGAAAGTAGATGCGATTTATGCAACCAGCAGCTGGTTGTGGCTCTACAGAACAACTCTTTTAGAGTAAGTCAGGTTATTTACGTGTTGTTGTGGTAGCATTGCTTGTATCTCTGCCTGGTGACTTCTACTTCAATTTATGTCACTGTAGAAAGCATCTGGTTATTCTTTCAGTTCCCTGACAGTTCAGGTTTTTATTTCACACTCTGCTTCCACTGTTTTCACGTTTCTGCCTTCTTTGCCTGGCTGTAGTTATAAATCAATGTTTGGTCAAGTTGTCTTCCACTCTATCTCAAGGCTCCATTAGATGCATGTTGACAGTCCAAAATAGTGTCTTCATACTGACACAAATGGCTGCTACTTTAGAGAAAAGAATGAATGGAGAAATTAAGCTTAAACTGTATTCATCAAATCAATAGTACAGAAATGACTTTCATTCTTTTCAGTACTTCAGTAGAAACCCAAACTCCCTGGTAGTTCTTGCAGTGGACCACAGTCACCACCATGAATCTGCCAAAAACCAGTTGCTTTATAAAAAAGTTTTGTTATCAGGAAGCAAAGTTGGCTCAGTGCAGAAGAATAAGTAATACGCTGCTCAGAATGGCCATTTCGGGGAGAATACCTGGATGTACAGCTCTACCACTACATGTATGTGAAGATGGTGATCTGTATGCAGTGCAGATTTTTAGTAATGATCAAGGGGTTTGTGGGTGATAATTTTTTTCATACTTCAAGGCATAAAGTGGAATGTGAGGCCTCCCACCTCTTATGAAATGAATGAATCAAGTGAATTAAATTTGCAGAAAGGTGAATGTGTTGAGCTCACCAAGAAATATGAGCTCTAAGCAAAGCATGCTTATTTACTGACAGGTTAAAGAGATGCTTTCATCTGGAGTTTTGAACCTCTTGTAGTCAATACAACTGTACAAATTCAGCAAGCTGTGTTTAAGTCTCTGTAGGAAGGAGATGGGAAGAATTCACCACAGTTTTGATAGTCAAATTAAAACTTCATGGGAGTAAAACTCTCTTCTGCCTGATCCAGAAGGAGACAAGTTTGGGAAATAGAAAAGCATTAGTAGGTGCAGAAACCCCTAGTGCGCTTTTTTATTTCATTTTAAATCTAACTTGTCTATTCTGTGATGATTTTATGACTTGCTTCTTGAATACAGTAATTCTCAGAGGAATAATCTTACCTCCTACGCTGCTGATGTAGGAATGTACTGTATTTGATGATAAACAATAGTATACTCCAGAAAGGGCTTTAAAGCCAGTAGTGCTTGGAGGAAACAGATCTTGTAACAGTAGCAAATCAATACTTTCTTTTTATATTTCAGGAGTATATATTTGTGCTAGATTAAATACAGCACTAGCTAGCTTTTAGATTTGTTACCTGCACAACTTCCAGTGATCATACCTATATTTTTGTACCTGTCATTATGATCTTATTAATCTATTCAGAACAGAAAGCTACAATATTAGGGGTTTTTTTAACATTCAGTTTTGTATGTTGGAAATAGGCATGGTCTGGAAAATAGTTCAGAACTAATGCTAAACCCTTGTTAAATTGGCTAATGCAGTTGGGATTAGCAAGAAAAGGTAAATATCCCTTACAGGAAGAATTTAGCTATTTCAGTGGGATACCTCACAGATGATTGCTTTAAGCGAGAACAACAAAGCAGGAATGCTATGTAATTTGCAGCATAGTAACTCAATTAAAATGAGAAAAAAAATACAACAGTGTGGAAATGAAATGGTGTGATGAACAAGTGCAAATTATATCTCCAGTTTCATGCGTTTTGATAATTAGAATTTCTTGACTAAGTCTGCATACTTACAGCAATGTGTCAGGCAATTTACAGAAGCAGAGAGAGAAGGTCAGGTTCAAAAAAAAAAAAAGTCCAAGCGTGGTCTCGTATCAGTCCAACAACAATAAATCGAATTTCCTAGAAGTTTGGGGCCATTGAAGCACATACTAAAATCTGTGGTCAAGAGCTGCTGTTTAGGAGCACTGCTTTGAGAACTAGGCACTTTAGTATGAGAGATCAAACACTGGGGTACCCTGAGCAGGGAGCTGGAGGGGCAGGGACACGGCAGGGAAGGAATGCTGAGTGTGGAGGTGAGCAGATGACTTCTCAGACCCTTTGGTAGGGCACCATGGGCTGCAGGGAGGAGAGGTCACACAACACAGTGGTTAAGGGTCTTTGACTCTCTTCTGTTCTCCATTCCCAACATTGTATTTTCACAAAAAAGTCTTAGGATCCTGGACTCTTATCTCCAGGTATTGCTTCTGCTGTCTAGGCAACAGGAGGCTTTCAAACTAAAAAGAGCACCCTACCTCCCCCCCAACACAGCAGTGGGGAGAGGGCATGCATAGCTTCTGCTGCAAAATGGCATATGAGAAGGGGGTATGAGTGTTTTATGATTGCAGATTTTTCAATTGCTTAAGTTCTATGTCCCACTTTAAATATTAATGATTTCTCTGCAAATGCCCGATACGGCACGGTAATTCCTAGGATGTAAATGGTAGCCTAAAGGAATAGATTTCATAAAGTACTGGGAAATTGCTCTGCATTATGTTCAGAGCAGTATTATGTAATGGAAGCAGTACTTTAGAAATCATGGACTTGCATCTCAAGATGGAGAAATGTTAGGAAATCTTTATTGTCTAAAATATTTAATGCTTGAGAATGCCATATGTACTGTCCTGGATCCTGCCATAAATATTGTCTCTAATCTGCCATAGAAATATTGCAACTTGAGCTCTAGTAAATGAATAGTATTGTCTGAATTCTGTAAGTGGATTGGATTAAAAATGGTTAGATTCTGGCTTTGTCTGAAGTTCAGAAAAAGGAGGGCTTCTTACTGAGATAGCTGTCTAACTGTATAGTCCTTTTGAGATAAGGCATCAGTAACTTTCTCCTAATCTTAGTTGAGCTTAATCAAACACCTCACTTATCGGACATAGTTGCTCTCAGGTAAAAGCCTCCTTATCTTACATTCACAGGATTTTATAGGAAATTAGTTAACATCAAAAAGCACAGATTTTGAGCATGACAAAGTCACCTCTACTCTGCAGAATATAAGCAATCATGCTGTTCACATCCGTGAAAGTACTTATATCTGAAATCTTGAGAGGTTCCAGTCACAATTGGTAAAATTTTCTTTACTAATATTGATTATGGCAGGGAGTTTTGTTCTTTGGAGCTTAACATTACTGTTTCTGAGCAGAATAGCACTGGCTTATATGTGTGTATCAGATCAAATTCCTCTTGTTTGGGAAAAAAGCCACCTCTATAGGATAGTGAAAAGACATAAATTTACATTGTTGAAGGATTATTTTCACAACAATTCAGTATGAGTAATATTTAAAGGGCCTACATGGCCAAGTCAAGCTATATATTGCAAGCCAACTGCTAATTTTGCTTGCTTCATGCATTTTATCTCTGAAATTTTACTTATTGTACATGCCTGTGAGGCAGAGGAGGGCTTTGTATCTGATACTTCTAATTTAGTTTAGAACAGTGTTGGGTTTTTTGTGAGTGAATACCCAGAGAAGACCCAGAGGAAGGATTTTGTTTACTAAATGGTAAATGAGATAGAAGAGGAGAGATCTAATCCAGAAAGGGAATTGACTTAGCACTGATGTGAAGTAATAAGGATATGAAAGTCTAAGGAAAATGTTTCATTTCAAAAGATAAAAAGCATTATGAAGATTTCAAAGACCTAGATTGCTACTGAACTGTATCTGGTGAGAGAGGAGTGTGAAATATTAAGCATTTGAAATGTTTTGTTCATATGGGAATTCATTTGAAATTGTTGTTGATTTTATTATGCAGTTCATGTTAATGGATATTTGACTGTAAGGTTGATTATTAATGAAGGACAAATGAAATCTATGCTTAATGTTATGCCATAGCATATCACCTTGAAACTTTAATTGTAAAAATTCAGTAGGGCCAGGCTTGATCAGTATTTCGTTGGAAAGCCCTGAGAAGCATGAAGTAGTGCTGGTGACAGGCCCCAGGACAGCTTAATGGCAAGTTGTGCTACCTTCAGAGAGAGGGATCAACTGCTGCTGCCTTTCACGAGCTTATATTAATTTCAGATGGGGATCTGGGAGGCTGGGGGAGGAAGACCAAATCAAACAACTTGGAAAGGTTTGGTTAAACATAGATCCATAAAATCTCTGTAGCACTTCCTATATCTAAACAGTTGCTTGCAATCCTGCTGGCTGAAATAACTTTTTTCAAACTGTTTTGTGAATGTTGATTGCTTTGTTTCATCCTGTGACCTTGGAGTACAAATTTGCTTCAGGTTTAAAGGTCCCCCTTGTGAAATGTTTTGACATGGTACAGAAATATCCATTGGAGCAGGCCAGGATTCTTTCACGTCAGGTGTGGATGCTGAGGGTGGAGCTCTTTATTTCACTTGGTTTTTTTCTGGTAGAAAATACTCGTTTGTCAAAACTCTTTCCCTGAATATAAAACAATTGTACTAGGATGGATCTTTTCAGAACTGAAGAGAAGAAGCCTTCTTTATTCCCTTTTCACCCTTTTGCACAATCCCAAAGCACAAACCTCAGTAGCTGCTGTCGGTGACCCAGCACTCGGGGCTGCACCCTGGCTTTCACGGGGGATTCATGCCAAGTGAGACCCCAGGAGACTCTAGAATGGGAGCCTGGCCATGTCCATGATTGCAAGTGATGTAGACTGATGAAATCAGAGCTGTAGAACAAAATAGTTGTTTTAGAGGACCTGTCATCCACCATATGTGCTTTTCTGGGTTTTTTTCATTAACTGTTGTCTGGCTCTAGGGAAGCAAATACACATTTGCAGTTGGAATGCCACACTGCCACACTGTGGTTATTTAGAAGATAGATCATAAGCAAGAAATGTATCTCGGGACCCCTAAAACAACAGTGCGGAGCTTTGGTTGTTGTTAATCTCTTACTCAAATGAGACAGGTGTGGGTAAGGCTGATACCTATGAAGAGTGTCAGCATGACTGACTGTCTCCTCTGTTTTTCTTTTCTTTTTCATTGAATCTAGCACTTAAGGATTTTCATATTCTTGTGAGTAACTTGCTCTGAAGTAAGCACAGGGTGAGAACCAACATAAATTCAGTACTCTAAAGTTTGTTCTTGTTTTTAGTTTTTTCCGAAGTAAAATAAATGTCAATATCCAGTCAATTGCCAGGCTTCAGGTGTAACCTGTATTTTTATTATCATCTAATATTCATTAAACAATTCCTTAAGTTCATTGTTCAAAAATGTATCTGCCGTTAGAGCCTCTAATGGGTTCCCTTAGGGGATTGCTGTAGAACTGTTCCTCTTCAGAAGTTCATTTCTAATCTCATCTGTCTCTCTACTCAATATGCTGGTGAAATTAAAAACCTGCACATAATCAAATAAGCTGGAGGGGGAAAGCTAAGCTGCCATCTTAAGCTTTCTTCAGGTGGCTGTGGCCCAAGCCAGAGAGCAGTGCCCACCTGTGCCTGTGGTTTGTGAAGACCAGTGCTGTCTCGGGCAGTACTCCAGCCTGGGCATCACCCTCTGCTACCTTGGCACGGTGGGTCAGCCATGGGGACCATGAGTCTGGATGCCCTTTGGTCCAGGGCTCTGTCTTTGCCATGTGAGGTCATTTTTTGGTGTATGGCTCATAGATGAGGCAGCCTGATCACAGCTGATTCAAAATAAAACAAAGTGACCAAATTTTTGAAACACACCCTACAGGGGACTGTAGTTTTCTGCCTTCTTGAATGTTGGAGCGGTTCTCTCTAACTGCTGATTTATCTCATCAGCAAGAGAAGCAATGCTCAAGCAATCATCAGTCTATTTAAATGTCTGTACCTCCAACCTGATTTCTTCAGCTGTGACTATGACTGTGAAGCAGTGGCAGTGGAAAGCAAGGGCAGATCATTACCTTGTTACATTACTTAGTGCTGTCTTACAGGGCCTGGGGATGCTCATCACAATTCCAAATCTTTGGAATGCTGGTGGTTTGCGGATGCCTTAAGGCATAGAGAGTAAAAGAAACACAGTCAGGGTCATGCAGTGGCTATAACAGAACTAGAAAGAGAATTAGTTCTTACTCCACTTAAGTGTTAGAAGAGATTCTTTAATGGAGCCAGCTCTCAATATTTGTTACAGGAATTGAAGAGATTGATTTAGATGCTAAAATTAAATTGAAATTTAAATAAGATTTTTAATGAACAAATGAATGCTTTTCTGACAAGAAGTACTACTGGAACCTTTGGAATTGAGTCATATGGCCCTAACATGGGTTAAGCCACTTGAGTGTAATTAAGATTATAAAAGTTTTCTCAAGTTACAATTACAGTCCAGTGTTTTAGACAGTGTCATCTTTTTTCTATTCCTTGCAACCAGCAGCGCATATGTGACTTGGCACTTTAACCGTATGCATTGTTCACATTATATCACATTAATGAGGTCAGTGCACCTGAGGCAGAACGAGCTATTGCACAGCTTTTTCCTCCTCCCTGCTCCAGCATGTGTCATAACGGAGGCTCTGCAGGTCATTGTGGTGGTATCTCTGGGCTTTCTTCTGCCAGATGGTTGGGTTGCAAGTGTGAGGTCTCAATCTCATTCCTTTTTTATTTTTTTTTCTTCCTTTGGTATATCTTTAATTCTAAAGAGTTTGTTAAATTTGAGTGCAGCATGTATAATTTTCTCATTAAATCAATGGACAAGGTCATTATATGTTAAAAGGAGGAAATAACTAGTTCATGCATGTTATCTTCACAAAAATATGAGCTGAGCAATTCTGTACTGACCTTTCAATATCATTCAAAATTAAATTCTATATGCACTCTGCTACTATATTCTGTTTTGATGCTGCTATGGCTTTTAGATAAAAAATATAAACTGTAACTATTTCTTTGTAAGAGTTCCATTGCATTTGCTTGTCACTAGGGGGTTTTTGGGTTTTTTTTTTTAACCTGTACTTAACTTTTTAATTTAATGACATATGTTTTAATGTGTTGATCATGGTAACATCAGCTAGTTTCGAACTGCAATTAAAACTGCTGTGAATTTTGCATGTCCTACTGCCTGCATAAATACAGGCCTCGATAGGCTTAAGAGAAACTAGTAGAAGGACTTGTATTGCTAAATACTATAGAAAAGACATTCATATAGATTTGTAGTAATGAAATGAATTGTTCTGTCTCAATGGCAGGAAGCAATTTCTGCAGGGTGTAATTCAGAGCACAGAAGAACATTGCTACAAATGTTAGGTGGGAAGAAGTGCTGGGAAGATGCAGAACAGGAACAGATAAGCCCCTAGAGAACACGTATTTACTAAAGGAATATGAGTGATTTGCAAATGAAGAAATGTAATAATAACACTCAGGGCTGCAGTGTTCGCATCTGTGAATAGGCTTAATTGTTTTATTGCAATGCTTTAAATGTGGAGCATGACAAATAGAAATCTGTAAGATGCTTCTTTATTGGGGTTTCACCTGAAGCCTTAAGATGGAGGCATTTATCTTAGGAGCATTGCTGGGTATGAGCTAATGCTGTAGGGAAATGTATGGCTACTATGGGAAGGCAGTCAGGTACCTTGAGGAGAGCTTTGTCTTGCTGTTTTCAGAACCTAGCACAGCTGGCTTTTAATATTTACTGTGATATTGGAAAGTGACAGACTATGGATAAATATCTGGGGGATGGTGAGAAGATAGCTACTACCAAAAACTTCCTGTGCCTAAAAATTGAGGCCAGAGAATATGCTGAACAAGTGGACATTATTCTTCTGAAGTCTGTTTTGTCTTGAGCGAGACCTGATGTGATGATGATGGAATCAGAGCTGGATAAGGTGGTGTTTCATCTTAATGCAGATTGTCTGGAAGTTTGAAACAAGACTTGCACAGCTGGAGAACAAAACTTGGCCAAGGTTGAGGACAAAATATTAAGCAGCAGTAACGGGACACTCAGAAGCCAAGTGTGCCTCTGCTGAGATGTAGGAGTGCCGTGTTCGGCTGGTTCTGCTCTAGAGAAGGGTAATGTCCTGACCCTTCTATTTTATTAGTCTAGATATCTCCATGTCTTTCTGGTTTTGACCCGAGACCTTTTCCAGTCTATTGCTGAAGTTTTGGTCTATTGTGACTAAAAATAATTTAGTTGAGCTCATCAAATTTTGGCTCTTTCAAATATAGACAGATGGGGTGAGTTGCCAAGCTAGAAGGAGCACAATGGAACGGTTTTGGTTTGAAGTTGGGTTCATGCTTTTGCTTTTAAGATAAGAAATTCCTGAACTGAGAAGGCAGATACAACTTCCACTGTAAGAAAGGACACTAGGAAAGGTCAGAACAATTTAGAAGAGATTTATCTCTTCAAATAAGGCAAGTAGTTATGTTGTTTTAAAAAAGGAAATGAAATCTTCATTGTGGAGGACTTATTCATGTAAAACAGATTAAAATATGCATTCATAATATGTAAATATAGAGTCAATTAACATGAAGCTTTTTTACAGTATAAGTGATTGTAACCTGCCAGTGTCCTCTGGGACGACTTTGAAACTGAAATGCTTCTTCTCTATAGTCCCAGTTAACAAAAATCAATAAACAGTAAACATAGAGCAGTCTGTTGCCAAGTGAGCAATGTCTGAATAGGACAGTTGAATTTTCAACAGATGAGCAGAATTCACAAGGAACAGATAGGCTCAGGAGTCCACAAAGCCCTGTACACATTCCAGGACCAATTCCAGTAGGCAACAGGAAGAGTAAAATTCAGAAAGAGGATTAAAATCTGTGTGTTTTGCCTCAGATACAGTCAGTTACAGGTGTGTGAACTCAATATGAAGAGGGTATAAAAACACTGAGGCGTTTATTTCCACTTTCAGTTTGATCTTTTCTTTGATCCTTGAAAGGTTCTGTCAAAGCAGGGCAGCTTGAATCTGTCAGAAGTCCTGTTGGTAAAGGAGGTCGTGGAGTGTCAATTTAGCAGAAGTGACATCTTTCCCTGCAAGTGATCCTGGTAGGAGTCTGCGGAAGGGGTAGGGGCCACGTGGCCAAATTCTTACTTGCCTTTACCATCGCCACAAATACCAGTAAAACTGATGCTGTCAGGAGTCCTCAAGTCATAATAAAGAGATAACATTATTTATAAGTAAAATTATACAAGTAGATCTCTGGCTTTTTTCCCCTTGAACAGTTGGAGTAATTGCTCCTAACTTGGTAACTAAATTAGTCTATGCAGCATAGTGATTTAAGTGGCTATGCTTTACTCCCATTTCTAGAATTTAGCCTTTTTGAAGTCGCCTTATATGAAAACATATAGAAGGCATTTGACTGTTTTTACATGAGGTTTGTTATGACTCTGTTCATAATCTCAAATTTTTGCTTTGCATATGATCCTTGAAGTGTTGATCACTGCACCTTTAATTGCATTAATTCATGTTGCAGATAGCTTGCATGTTCCTGACAGTGCAGAGTTTGGCTCAACCGAGTACAAAACTCTTAACATTAAGTAGATTGAGGGTTTTGTGCATTTACTATGTTCAGCATTTGAAAGCAGTTGCTGCTGAAACTCTGTCTACTTAAAATTCAAGCACTCTGCAACTAAGGAACTCCAAAAAGAGGTAATGAACCATAAATTATTGCCGTTAGATATTTAATACTCAATCAGTATGTGCTCTCTCATGCATATCCCACTGGTATTGCATTTATTCTGACAGTGTGGTACTGGTTCAATTACTTTGCTCATTTACAATAAAAGATTAATGAAAAGAGGTATATTTTAGTTCACAGAGATTAATTGCATCCCTTACTTTCCCTACTCTAGAAATATTCAACCCATAATCCTGATAGCTTTTTCGTCAACAAGTACATGGAAAATTAATAGACTTTCTTCTGCTGGAATCCTCAGTAGGCTTGCAGATACAAACATCCAGGGAAAAGCTGACTGAAAGTTGGCTTTCTGGTATGGAGGAATTAATTTACCTTCTCTCCCTTGCTCTTTCTCTTTCCTTCTCTCTTTAATCCCCTCTGATGACACTTTGAATTAGCCAGAATAAAAATGCTTGTGCAGTAAGAGTTTGAAACCAGCACACTCTTTGTCTTATGTAGTCCAACTAAAGTGTGGTGGGCATTTACCTGCTGAGGTGTGGCCTCAGGCGGGAGTTGTTGGGAGGCTGGATAGACATTTCAAGCCCTTTCTAGGCTGTTCCTGCCTTATAAAATCTAACAGCTTTTATATTTGAGGAGTACTCAGGTTACTAATAAAACTTAATTTTAATCTTGCTATTAAGGTAGCTTATACTCATTTAAAATTGCAAAGTTTCTCATGTAGTTTAAGACTGAATACTCTCTTGAGCCTTTTAGTTTGGAGATTTTACTCTTCTGTGGAAACATGACGGGGAAAAACCAACAACAAAAAATCATTTGTGTGTGCTATTGTCATGTAGGGGGAGAAAGTGTTCGGCTTTATTTTATAGTTCTATTTATATTAACAGGAAAACAAATCTAAGAAAAAGGCAATAATTACAATATGATGGCAAAACTCACCAGTGATGGTGATTTACCAAGATAGAAAGTTAAGAGGCACTCAGACAAGCTGACAAACATTAAGGCAGATCTTCAGCACTTGCCTTGTGTAGCTGGACTTTGGCTTAGCCTCTGACGCTGTGATCTTATAGAATGCAAGTTTAGCAGGGCAAATTTAAAAAGGGGTTGCCTTGAGTTCAGACTAAATAAGCATCCAGATGTTCAGAACTTACCACGAATTTCTAGACTTGTTTGAGTTTGCAAAACCAGAATGGAAATATGATTAAAATAATCTTTGTAGTTTTTTTGGCAGTTCTGATTCTGTACAGTACTGGACACTATTAGTGAAAAAAGATTCAGCAATTCAGTAGTTTGGACCTTAAGCATTTGTTTTATGCATAGAAATAGATTTACTTTTTAGATGTCTGGTACAGGCATTTATTTTACTGAACTTGTTTGCTTCCCTATGGTCACATAGTAATGGATCTTAAAACTAACTTTGAAAATCCTTCATGGATTTTCTGGATTCCTCTAGATCTACTGTAAAATATGTAGCAGCAAGCTTAAAGACTATATCCAGCTCAACCTCCAAATGCAATTTTATGTATTGCGATCCTTTTTAATCTGTGCTATTTTCCATCTTATTAAGGTTCATCATTAATTCAGGTGAGCATTGCTGACTTAGAGTGGAATGAAAGCTGAACTGGTTTATGACTGGATAGTACAATTTATGGGGCAATTTAGACTAAGGTAAATGAAGAAGCATGACTTCAGGGAGTTGTAAGTCATCTGTGGTCATTACACAGCTAGATTTGTCTCCTGAGGGCTGAATAAAGACACTGATAAAATATTCAGACTTGGATTGTTAGTATCTTAATAATGAGGACTTTGCAGGTTTAACCCATATGGAGTGAGGCCTGTGCCTCTTTATTGAAGACTTTGTCTTGCCTTCCATTGGATGGTATAAGGGCTTCTGAATTCTTAGCTTGGAAGAGAAGGCTTAAATCAAATAGATATGTACAAATCCTGAAGAACTGAGGCTAGACAATATTGCTTAATGCACTATGCTCTGATTGTATGATGCTGCTGTTCGTTTTCCTCATCTTACTGGGCATGGGAGATCTTTCTGGAAATTATTTCACTAGGGGGAAAAAATTTTCTTTGACTGCTCTTCAGGATAAACTGGGTTTACTTCTTTGCTCATTTTAATGAGAGTTGAATAGTTTGCTGGTAGCTACATCTGATTTAGAAAACTACTGCAAATCACTGCTGCTGCATACAATTCCTATTTGTGTGAAAATCGTATTTTAAATCTGAATAATTTAGCTTATTTCACTTCTGTCTATGCCTACTATTTCTTTGAATACTGGATGATTCCATATTTAATTTCTGATCTTTCTACTAGTGGATTTTTTTAATTTAATAATACAATAATATGCTTTAGAGCTGCCCGTAATTACTTGGAAGATATGACTTCTTTTTGTGTAAGTTATATGCCTGTAATTAAAAGAAGATCTGGCGTATGTATCTCGAGTTAATAATACTCATGATAATAGAAAACTTGTGTAGATTTTAATAGGAAACAACATTTTTATTTGCTTTTATTGAATCCTATGTATATTGACACAAAACTTTCTCTTCCATTACACAGTATGTCTGAAGGAGAAAACTTGATGTAAAGAGTTTTAAATTCTGCAGAGTAGATCCTGATTTGAGCCCCTTTGCAGAGCACCTCATAGAGGTGTGCCCTGCACAGCTTTTCTACAGAAACAGGTCGCAGCATCCTAAACCAAAAGCTGGGGTTTTGCCCAGGTCAAAACTTGTAATGCTGAAGAAGCACTTGTTGCTTAACCTGTACAGGCACCACAGGGAGCTCAAATTCTGTCCTTAAACCTGCTGCACAGGGGTGGAATTTTAGGTTTTCCTTTTCAGCATTTCACTCTCCAGAGCCAAAGACAGAAGCAGGGGGGTTTAAATCCCCAGTGGCAGAGAACAGGCCTCGCCTACAGCTCCAGTGTGACAGCAGACACCACAGGAAGACAGCCAGTTTATGGTGGCTTCCTTTCTATGGCATTTTTCATCTTCTTGACATGTGGTTTGGAAATACTTCTCTGCCTTTGAGCCTGTAGGACAGTCTGAGGAGAATATGCTGATGGGAAATCCTTTTTGTGGGCTTCTGTGGTACCGACTAGTGATGAGATTACCTACACCAATATCTTTCAGGGAAACTATTTTCATAGGGTTATCGTTGCTCATTCCTTCTTTTGGAAAACGCAATGACTGCAGTGCCTATAGCACATGTTAATTTTGAAGATAACTGCAACACTTGCACTTCTTGTTCTTCTGATGGGTCCTCCGTCTGATTACCCAGCCTCTGGTTAATATTGGACATGAAGAGTTGTAACTCTGTGCCTGTTTCACACCATAAAAGAGTCTTCAGTTCGAAAATGCAATTAGTCTTCAAGCAAAGCTCTTGCAAGGACACCCCTTAAAGTACATCAGTTCAGTAATGATCTTGAATCCTCATACAGCATCTTACTGCATCCCAAATTATGAGCCAATTCATTCAGTGGTATTAAAGGATGAGAGGAAAGGAAATTTGAGGGGGGAAAAGTGTATTTTCTGTTTCATTTCCTCTGTCTTCTGCCTTGTATCGGAGGCAACTTTTTAAATTCTAGTATTTTAAATCACTTTGAGACTTCAAAAATGTGCTGTAAAACTACACTTTTTTCATCTTTAGTCATAACTAACTCTTAATCTAAAATTTTGGTCAGAAATTTCCACAGAACTCATTGAATAATCTGTTCCTTTAGCATTTGATTTTCTTCCTGTTGCAGTCAGGCAGGACCAGCCAAGGCAGAGAAGAACAACAGTGATCTCTTTTCTTCCACTTGGCTGAATAAGATCTCTGGTGATGTTTGCTTCTAGGACTTAAAAGCTCAAGGAAATCAGAAGTCATTCCATTCACTTCAGGAAACTTTGAATATGGTTTATAGTGGATAATTACACATTTTTGTGTGTATATAAATATTAAAAACAGGAAAATGTCTGTATAGGAGCAGCTTGTTTAATTAAAAGTTGCCTTATACAGATATTGATTCTTTAGCTCATCAAAGCACAGGCAAAGACAAGGCAAAGAGCCAAATGATGACGACTCTTGGGGGGGCTGGGAGGGATGTAGCAGAACATTCTACATCAAGCAAGTAAAAAGGAATATGGAATAAGAAACAGCCTCATGTGTTGAATTTTTCTCAATGATCTGGAATGTACAGGCTTTTTAATTCTTTTTTGGGGAGGGGAGGGAAGTCACCCTACTACTAAAAAATGTAATTAAATATCCGATGCAATTCTGCTCATCCTTTAAGAAAGATTAAATAAATTTTAGTAATTTTACTTTATAAATAAACTTCATTGAAACTTAGTGTTTTAAGTAACTTTATTAATGCAGTATTTTAAATCAGAGCAACTCTATGAATGATTTCTTGTTAGGCATAAAAAGCAGAAAACTTCTGATAGTTGTATGTAAGAGTGAATTTTAGTGTATTCTCAGAACTGTTGTCCTTTATGTCTTTTCCCCCCAGAGCTTAATGGGGGAAGGTAGGAAAAGAGTTGTGGCTTGACTGTATCTACATCAAATATACTTTGTTGTCCAGAGTCAATCGGTTCCTTTTCCTTTTTTCCTATTCAAATACTTTAAGTTCTCTTTTTATTATAATAAAAGAACTATATAGGTTTATAGAGCAGTTTATATGATGGAGGGAATTGGATGCTCAGAAAATTGTCTGCCTCTACATAGTGTAGAAACTCTCCTATTGCTGAATTAGAGAGGTAAGTGGTTCTTCCTTCATGATGTAGATAATAGGACAGGATATTGTAAGGGATAACAACACTGATGGTGACATATGGCTCTCTTAAGCAATTCAAAGATCAGAAGCCTTCAGAGGACTATTGAGACTCGACTGGCTCCAAGACCTATGACTAATTTTATAAATAATTGGCATATAATTCCTACCATTTTTAAACTTCTTGCTATTAGAAAAGAATGTGAGAAAGAAGTTGAAAGAAAACTGCACAAATATGATGTCAATAGTGTTTTCACCTTCCCACATAATGTGAATCATTCTAAGGAAATGCATCAGTGTTGGAGTTTTGAGTTCCAGGTGTAGTGTGCTGTTAGTGCAGTTATTTAGTGTGCCATGCATCTATGTTAAAGCCACAGCAGTTCAGGTGGTGGATAAAATGTAAATTATTACGTTAAAAATGGAAAAGAAGATAAGACTCAGCCATCTGAGGTAAGAGTGGCAGGTCAGAATTAGTTGCAGTCAGCTAATGTAGATCGTTTTCAAGAGCCAGCTAGGTTTAGAGCATGAACCTTCTACATAGCATTTAAATCTAACACCCTTAAAGATTGAGAGCCAAATTCTGATGGTAATTAATGCAACTCTGTTGTTGAGGTTTCAAACATAACTTGTCTGTTACAGGCAATATGGACACTACTTGAGTCCTTTGGGTTCCAGAAGCTAAATATTAGACTTTAAAGTGAGAGGTAGGTGTGTCTGAATGTATCTGTAGCTGGGAAGGAAAAGATTGATGACAGCCTCCACAGATGAAGCTTGGGATAGATTTGTCCCAAGTCGAAAAGAGAAGGTGAGGTGGTGATTTCAAGAGTAAGTTAGCAGGCATCTTCACCCTAGGGGGGGTGATTATATTTGTTTCTTGCGGGAGTAGAAAATACCCAAATTAAAGGAAGACCCTAAAAGTGGTTACTTGCAGCATGCTTTACTCTGCTCTTGTTCTTGAGCTATGCCATGGCTGAGAGTCCAGACACTCAGGCTGAAATGCACTTTTGGGAGCATTTTTCTCATGAATGTAACTGTTGCTGTGATCAGTAGTTCAACTGAAGTCAATAGTTTATTGTTGGAATAAAGAAAAGGAAGAAGCAGTTGGGGTGAACCCTTTTATAAAAGCATCTTACATGTATCCCCTCACAGTTAAGGCCAATGTTGCTGCTACAAAGCTGACTTGAATAGAACTTAGTTTGAAAGAAAAAGGGACTAAATGAAACAGTTTACTGTAATCCATAAGTCCTGTGGCACTTGTTAAAATACTGTTATAACTGGTTCTGGTGGGTGAACAGGACAAAGTAAAATCCTTGGGGCTTTTTCTGTTTGGTCTTTGTCGGTACACTATTTCATTTAATATCAGGCTTCTAAATAGACATTGGGTCTTTGTACTTAATCGACTGCACAGGGGTTCTACCCAGTTAGTCTCTCTCCCCACTGACTATCTTGTTGATTATGTCATCACCTAAGTGTACAAGAGGCAGCTTTAAAAAAGCTTCTAATTTCTTCCCCAAAACAAGTTCTGCACTGTGCCTTTTATTGCTTGAGATGACTCTTAGAAGGCAGAAAACCCCAATTTGCTGAAGCAAAACCCACATTCATTTGCTTCATGACTTTGAGGAGGAGTTAACTGCCAAAGACTCAAGAAAACGGTCCTACTTTGAAGGAAGAGAATAGAAGCACCCAGGAGGTGTGGTGCTTTACTCCAGGGTGGGGAAAAAAGGGAGTAAATAAGTGTGTTGATAGAGGAGGATTGGGTCACTGTTGTCGAATGGGTGATGTGCTTCTGACAATAGGCATCAATAGGACACAACTGTCACATTCAGACCCGGAGAGAAGCAAAAAAAAATAAATAAAATACATGAAAGGTAATGACATTATTGACAAACTTATCAAATGTGTTTTGGAATAAGACTTGGTGTCAATACAAGTGAAATGACCAGTTGGTGCATTTGTAATCCCTGAAATGTTGGTTTTATCTTCTTCCAAGCTCTCTAGTGATTTGTGTTTTCTGAATTGTTTTTCTTTGCAATCTCTATCTCACTATAGGGTTCTCTATTCAGAGCAGAAAATAAAGGAGTGGAAAAAGGAAACAGGACCATTTCACAAGAAATTTATTTCAGATAGCAATTTAGGAGACTTATTATCCCAGCATGAGGAAAATACAGTAGAATCCTAAGAAAGCCAACACAATACAAATGCAGTGATATACTCAGTGATTGAATAGACAATATTTTAATTTTTCTGTTCAGGTTAATAAAGATACTAATTTGTTTTGCTGTAATAGAATGTAAATATTAAGTACTAATTAATGTCCTGCTATTGAAAAAGCAGGATATACAGCACATAAGTTCAAACTGGTAAGAATTCCTAAGTTACTGGGTAATTGGGGATGGTATAATTAAGGTACAGGGAAAAAGTCTCAATAGCAAGAAGGCTAAAAATACTTGCAAGAATTTTCATGCAAGTCTAGTTAAAAAAAAAATATATATACACTGAGTTGATGGAGGGGGCAATTTTAAGTTCTCAATATATTTTTTTTAATACGAACAAACAAACTAGAAAGTCAGTTTCAGTGTTTTCAGTGCTATTAACACTGTTGATTGCAGTAGTTTAATGTATACTACTTTCTGATAGATTCCTCCTTGTCTCCCCACTAAATACTTTTTTTTTTTTTAAATTCAAAGAGACTCATGTAAATAGAATCAACAGAACTGGCCAAAGACAGTAAAAAGAGCAATTTTGTCGAACATATTCTGGCTATAAAAATCAATAACACTTCAGACACTGCATTTAGATATATGTTCATCTCTGTGGTATATCTCAGCTTTTGACTCAATAGGAGGCATTTGTACTGTGGAGGTGCAAGTCGTGCAGTAAAGTGGTGTCTTGAAATGAGTTGTATTTGTCAACCAGCTTTTTCTAACCTGTGCTCTGCCCATCATTGCAGGAAGGGTAATTTTAATTTAGAAAGGTAAAGTGATAAGTAGTGCATCAATTAGTTCTTAAAGCACACATTTCAAACTGCTATCCAAGTTATAGCAATTAGAGCCACTATGTCTGGCCAGTAGTACACACACCAGAATGCTTTTCCTGCTGAGTTAAGAGAATTATACTTTGCTGCCTCCTGGTGAATTAACAGAGCAAGTAATAAACATACTCCTTGCTGTTACTGGAGTTCAAAAGTTGTCTGCCACACGGTCTACGTAACAACTGTTCCAATGCATTGAGCCTGGTGAGGGATACCTTTGGAATGAAACTATAAAGGGAAGACAGCTGGGAACTCTTCAGCACCCACACGTCACGAAGCCATCATAGATGACCTTTCCAACAGATCAAGAATCACTCTGGTTTGGGCTCTCTTTTATGCAATTCAGTGCTTTATATCTAGTGCAAGGGTAATGGTGTCTGTGTTGGCAAAAGGGAAATGGTGACAAAAATAATCTCTCACTCGTCCCAGCTGGCAGAATCCAAATGCTCACAACAGACTAGCAGTAGCAGAGCAGACAGGATAAACGTGCAGGATGGGGCACAGCATGCTGGCTCTTACTGCAGTAATAGAACAAAGTAGTTCCCACAAATAGCTTGTGCTGGTTTTGAAACTTACATACAGAGAATATTGTTTCTTGTATCAATGTGGAATTGCAGTAGTTATTTGGGTAGAGAAGAGCTTGTAAAATTCAGGGCTGGAGGAGAAAGTTCCTGGGCACTTTGTCTCAGCAGAAGCATTGGTTGGTAGGAGTTACTCAGTTGCTTGGGTATTTTCCCAGCTGAGCCTTGGCACAGGTGTCTTCTCTGCAACTTTTGATGTCTTTGCTTTTGAATTTACCTTACCTTGGGGGTCTCTAGTCAGCAAAGAAAAAATCTTCATTGCTAGGTTCCAGAGCTCCTCTACCACAAGTGGGCATGCATGTGATTACTGCTGTAACCCCTTTCTTGTTCCAATAGCACAAAAAACATGGGCATTTACTGCTTCCTGAGAGGTACCACCTGCAAATCTAATTTCAGGCTTCTGGTGAACAATGGGCATAAAGACTGTTACTGTTCATTCAGGGATTTCAATGTAGTGCTCTGAAGGCTGTACCCATATAACTGTTCTCCTAAAACTTTGACCTTTGCTAGTCTGTGAATAGCCCAGAGAGTTTAGATAGGTTAGTGACATGGAAAGCAAGCCATAGAAATGCAGTCTGATGTCACATGTTACTGCACTGAATAATTTAAAATTGACAAGGTAGACAAAAAGTGTATGTTCGTATTCAGTTTAATATAAGAAAAAGAATAGATGAGCTAATTCTTTCCCTGTCTAGAGGAAAAATGGGTTTTCATAATTAGTAACGTTAACTACTTGCCAGAGTCACTTTGTACCATCCAAAGACCTTGTAAACCTTTACTAAATTGAGCTATTGAAATATGCCTTTGGATTGACTTCCTGTAATGGATTTGGATTTGTACTGCCAATGCATTCGGGAGGAGTTCTTGAGTCCTCCTGTGCCTCTTTACCTGTTCATTAAAATGGTGTCCATAGAAGGTGTTTTCAAGTGCTAATATTGTGGTTTATGTGAATATATTTTTAAACTCATTAAAATGACTTCTTATGCAAATGTTACTCCTTTTGGATGAGATTTTTAAAAGTCTTCTACTGGAGAACAGCAGGAAGAAAAATAAAATCTGTATTACGATGGGCCAGACTTGGTTTTTCCCTTACAGCACAGTCTGTGTTAAGCAAATGAGGAAAACTTGTACCAAATGAGGGGTCTCGGCGTGTGCAGGGGGGGTCTGTACAGGACACAAGTGTTGGAAAATGTACTGTTGTTGCTGTACTGTTGCAAAATTAAGCATCTAATTTTCATTGAGTTTCCATGTAATGACGACTTCAACAGTAATTTACTAACTTTTAATTAAAATACTTTCCTGCTAATCTTTGGACATTATCCCTTTAATTATAAAAGGTGCCTGTTATATTAATAGCCTCGGATACTGCCTTATTTGCTTTAAAATGTAGGTGCATGTACAATTAAACTTTTGCCATGTTTCACTGTGTTCTGGGTAGGATCAGTGACCATTATGCATTACAAGGCTTACAGAGCTGTGATAATGAAGCAAATTTGTGCTGAAAACCTGTACTTCAAGGGAGTATTAAAGCTCATTAATTTCATTAGCTGAATGTATCTTTTTCAGTGTAATTTTAAAGAAGTCTTGCCATACCATGTAAGAGCAGTGTGGCACTGCAGAATGGATCCATTTGTTTAATAACTGTGACTTCATAGCAAATAAACATTTTCACATGATTAGTCTAATAGTATGCTAAGACAGGATTTTCTTTCAAAGTTTAGCGTTTTCTCTTTTGCATATATCTTAACAGCATTCAGTGGTGACACATTATATTCCACATCATTAGGAACCAGCCGAGTCCTAAGAAGTGACATTGCTTGGCACAGAGCAAGTGCAGCTGGGAGTTAGGCAGTACAGGCTCCAGGCATATCAAAGTGAGTTGTAGCCTAGGACGAGAGGACAAATCCATTTGGTGTCTGAGGAGGCCAGAGTTGACTGCTTCCACTCAGCTCTTGTCCAACCCTTGCGACTCCTTCAAACTTCAGTTGTTGCCTTTACTACAGTTATGAATTGGAAGAATCCAATTTTGGGACTGCTGCTCAGGTTGTATGTCTTTCTTCTGTGCTCTTTTATTTTCTGAAGTAAGAGAAGGCTATATCTCTCTACCTCTTTTTTTTTTCAGTAGGGTGCACAGTGTGGAGGAGAAAAGGAACAACATTTATTTCCTTTGCAGAGGGAGTTGGGGGTTAGGGAAGGCTTAAAGGTGTGTATTTGTTAGGACATAAACTCTTGTCACCCCTTCAATTCTTCTTATAATTTGGGGGGAGAGGGACAGTTGAGAGGGGCATTTCTTGAGTGAAGTAGACTGAGCAAGGATGACCTTGATGTGTCTCTGTCTCAATTCTGTGTGAGGTGGTACAAAGAGAACCTAGAGTTCTTAGAAGCAGAAGGATCCTTTGTGAGGATGTGCTTGGAGCTTTCAGTACCTTCCTGATCATCGTTTTGGGAGACCTTCTACTAGGCACCCAAACAGAAAACAAACTTCCCTTCTTTCAATGGACCCATTTCCATACTGGTACAATAGACATGGTGGTTTGCATTTGTAAGATCCCTGTATTCTATTCTATGGTTGCCTGTGTCTGACTGCCACATTTTAATGTATGAGTTGTGGTCATCGACACCTCTTTAAGGTTGTCTCCACATTTAGGTAACTGGCTTTAGTTATCTTTTGAAGTGTTTCATGGCAACAATGAAATGTACGGTTGTATCTGGTCTGAAAGGAGTGGCAGCCCAGGATCCAGACCTGTACTGGGTATGCTTTGGTACTTGCTTCAGTGTCCCACTGAAACTAATATTATTGTCAAGAAGCTAGTAAAGGATAGCAGAACTAACCCAAGTCAGTCTCCTAGAGATTATACAGCCTCAACCAGTTAAGCATTTCTCTTGTATTTCATTCCAAAAAAATAACTGGCTTTGTAAAATAACATGCTATTGGTAATATAAAGTTCTGTTATAAAGGACTGAAAATGGACAAATAGCCTTTCTTTGACAATTCACTATGATATAAATATTTTTCCCTAACTCTTTTTCTCTTTAATGCAAGTAAGATTTCAGTGTTGTGTGTCCTAAGATTAAACAATCTCTATAACCCAGCTATGTAGCTATAAGTACTTACTAGAAAATATCTTCATATCTTCCACATCTTAATTACTTTTTATCGAGATTAAGAGCTAAAAACAAAGAACCCCCCCTGCTGAAGTCACAGCAAATTAGTCTGAAAGCAAATCTTACAACAACAGCATGGTCCAAAGAATCAGTGCTTTGCTGTTGGTTTCAAAACTCTATCCACTCAATTGGTTACTAAAAATGTACACTCTACAAACTCTGTGTAGCTCTTTACTTTTAGAGAAGTCCTGTGTTTGTATTTAAGGAAGTAATTTAAATAAAGATTTGATCATAATTCATCATGAAATTGTTTTAGCTGGTATTAATTCTATGCCTTATTTCATAGCTCTTGTTCATCTGGAGTGAGAACCTCTTGTACATCTGAATTGTAGGTTGGTTTCTGATTGATCGTTCTCCCTTCCAGGTCTGCTGTCTGGTACTGGCTATCTCCAGAGGTGTTCTTTTGGCATAATCGTTATTCTTCCCTAGTAGGCAGGAGATGTAACAAGGAATTCAGGGGAGCCTGGATATTGCAACTGTTTGCAAACCAAACTTTTATCCTGGTTAAGAATTAGGAAAAATAAGTTTAAAGCATAAGCCCAAACTCAATCAAAAAGAACTTCCCTTTCAATAATGTAAAACTGGTATGTCCTCTGTCCCGAGGGAATAACTGAAAATTTTACAACAGTGAAACTGCAGCATATATCGTTTTTCTTCCTGTTGATTGTTCCCAAGCTCTCTGCATTCGTTCTATGTGCAGCTCCCCATCAGTTGCAGGAAGGGCAGAGATCTTGGCACACATGTAAGAAGCAGCCAAACCTGTGATCAGTGAGGGGGGACTTCACACACAACTAGAGCGGTAACTGCTGCTGCTGTTTACTCAGGAGACCACTCAGAACTTTGGTTTCCTTCCCTAATTGCTATCATGTGACATGGAAGTGGTTTTGTCTAAGTCTTATCTCCTGGATGAGATGGGATGTGCATTTCATTACCTTTGCATTGAACTCAATTGTTTACCAGTTTTTCTTGAGGTGGTTGGTTGGTTGTTTTTTCTCCTTTTCCTCCAAAAGCCATAGCTGGCTGATTTGCCTGCTGGAAGTCAAAATGTAGCATCTTTCCTGATTTACACAACCAAGAGAAATCCTCAACCAGAAAGCAATTGTTGTTAATTAGTATCACAGTGCCTTAAAGAAGAGTTGTTGAGTCTTTTAATTTTGCAAAGTTGATTTTATTTTAATGTCCCTGCAGACTGCTTTCTGCATGAAGTTTAGTAAAGTTCATGATAGTAAAGTCATTTGCAATTACCATGACACAACTTTGGTTTAGACAAGCTAAAAGGAGACTTGAGCTAGAAACTACTGATCCTCTTCTTATTTAGGAATTGCTTTTATCCATGTAATTTAGTTGAAGGGTATCTATGAGGTGCCTTGGGGTAGTAGGTTCAGATGTTTGTCTAAAATTAAATCAACTGCCTGAATCTTCTGACACAGACAATATTTCAGTGTGGTTAAACCGTGGGCCAGGTTCCCTGCTTCAGTCAACTGGGTTTGACCTCGCTGGAGCTGGAAGCAGCATAACTAATACATTTTCCACAGTGACTTGCAGGTCCCATTATTTTACATGTAGATGGTCACCAAAGTCCTGGTCTGCTTTGAAGAGCAACCCTCTTGGTAGAGAGACCAAATACAAGCCACCAAGGAAAAAAAAACATAAAGGTTTTGAGAATGACAGGTGTTTCTAGCATCCCATCCCTTGATTATACTTTCTCCTACAATGCTGATATTCAAGTTGTAGTTGCCTACTCTCTTGCTAACTTGCTAATTGCTTTATCTTCAATAGAGTCTTAATTAATAGATCCTGCTCTTGAGCTTTGCAATATTATAGATTTAAAAAATCTCAAATCCAATTCTTTGCAAGACTGAAATCGAAGTGGCCAGGTTTATCCTATTAAAGCCTAACTATTGCACTACTTCCAGTTTGCAACATGTCTGTTTATGAAACAATATGCATTATATGGTGATAATAACTTAGCATTGGTTTCTGAGTGTCTCGCTTGCTCTCCCTGCCGAGTGGCTGCACTCTTAGCTATGGTCTAACCTGACATAAATTAAGCAGTGGTATTTTTATAAAAAGTGAAGGCTCTGATTCTATTTTAAGCAATATTTAAGTTTTCAGATGTTTCTTATATGTGACTGAGTTCTGCAATGGTCATCTTGCTTTTCAGTGTGAGGAAAAAAGGTTGTAATGATTAGTATTTCCAGATAGTTTGGCTTTATAAGTATCAGCCATTCACCAGTGGTAGAAGTTCTTATATCAGCCTCACTTGGCTGAAGAGTCACCAGTTGCTTCAAAAAAAATGTTAAGGCCGATTTTCCTTTCAGGAGCCAAGTTAAGCCTTGGAGGAGTGCAGCAGTGTGGGGTGGGCTTTGGCTCTGCTCTCCTCACTGCTGAGGAGGAGGAGGAGAAGCCTCCAGAGAAAGGCAGGAACGTAGCACCTTGCCCATATGCTGAGCTCTTCTAGGGCAGAACAATTGTACTTGCATATATAAGGACTTGGGAAGTGTTAAGTGTTTTATAGTTCAACAGTAACTCAGTTTTTTAGAAATAATTATTTGAAAGAAATACTAATACCAGCTCCTCAGAGGCAGCATTGCAGTTGTCCTCCTTTTCACTGGCAATCTGAGAAGTCAAATAAAATAAAGGAACAGTTTTTCAAGGGGATTATTAGGTGAATACCATATAATTTAGTGTTCTCTGTCAGATGTCAAGGCAGCTTATATTGCTGATAATTTAGTTAATTAACAAAGACTTTGATTTTGTAGTGGTTTGACACCCAGTAAGCACTAGTAAACATACTGTGATTTGAAACCTGGTGCTTTCTGTTAAGGTTTTTGTTTCAAAATGAACAAATATAGAGAAAAGCAAAAAGGTGAATCAAGAATGATCCTGAGAGTACTAACAGTATATATTAAATAGCTTGTGTGCCCTTTCTGCTGCGCATGGATTTATCACTGAATTGGACACGGATGTTGAGAGCTGCACAGGGCCCCATGCTGGGTCCGTGCTCCTCTTAGTCTGTTTGAGCACTTCCTTTGAATTCGGAGCAATCCCTACTAACCAAGGAGTTCCTGCTAAAGCCAGTTCATTGGACAACTGTCCTGAGAAAGTGGGTAACTGATATTTTTTTAACCCTTGTGTATGTTTTTTTTTTTCAAAAATCTATCTTGGTTTTGGAGATTTTGGCAAAGGTAAAGGCACTACCTTGTGTCTCTTTAAAAAAAAATATGAAATGGGATATTTGACTTGAAATTATATAGGGTTTTGAACAAAGTGTATTGTTATTTTCCTAATTAATAAATATTTGCCAGAGTATATCTTTGAATTGGTGCTTTTTCATAAGCAATCCTGCTGTTGCCACTTAAAAAAACCCCACACAAACCTGTACTGGGCAGTATCGGTTGGATAACTCTGATTATGTGTTGTGTTCTGCAGCAGGTATTTGTGGGATGGAGGCTTAATGCAGAACAAGCAAACTCTGGACACCGGAGGGACAGGTCGTGGGAAGTGACAAGTGACAAGCTTAAAACTACATAGATTCTTAAGAGGGGAAAAAAAAAAAAAGCCATAGAAGCTGAGGGCCCTTGATTAAGACAAGTAATAGGAAGAGTTTCCAAGGTTATCCTGAGACCAAATATGTCTCCAGCATCTCGTGACAATGCTGTGTTTATGCTTTTCTTCTGAACTAGCTACCTGATCTGATCACTTTTTTTCTTCCAAAGGTCCAGCAAGGCATCTAAAATCGCTTGCACTCAACTGTTTTGAGTTGTATAAATATTTGATGACAATAAGTCCTGTGGGCACTGCAATAATTATACAAATTGTAATGCTAATCCTTGGTATCAATAATGCCTTTGGAGAAAATAGCATTGTATACTTCACTCCCAGAGAATAATAACAATATTAATGCAGCGCTGACACTTGGCAGAACTGCTTCACCAGCCTCTGTTCACTTGGCAATTGAAATTGCAAAGAGGCATAGAAAAGCACACGTTTCTGGCTGCAGCTCTGCTTCCAGAGTGGCAGAAAGAATTTGGCATTTAATGATATGCAAAGTGTTGTTCCCGTTTGATTGTAGTATACTATACATGCCTTGGAGCATGACTTAAAGTAATTTAACAACTGGAATAACAGGCATTTGGGAAGAAACTAATTTCATAGGAAGGCAGATCACAGACACTAGGCTTGTTTGTAAAAATGTTGCCTTGTCATGGTATATGAAGTTGGATGTCAAGCTAGCAAGATGATGATGTAAGGGGCAACATATCTCAGTTCAGCCTGGATGAGATTCATTTGACACAATAACATAATTAGTGAAATGTAAACATTGTAGCTAACCTGCTTTACAGGCCCATGTCAAAGATCAAATCATTTAGGGTTTTTTTTTTCCTTAACATTTCTGAGTACCTGTTCACTCTTGTCTACTGGTTCTACACTACTCCATGGATACCCATCACTGTCTGGTCTCTCTAACTTGGGGAAGGAAACCTATCGACTGAAGTGAAAAGTGTTTTTGGGTTTGGAATCCACTTGCTTCTCGGCTATTTTTCTGTCAGACTGGACCAATGGAATAATCATCAATAACTGTTGTCCATATGTATGGGAAACAGAGCCAAAGCTGCTCAAGTGTTCAAGTAGTTCACAGTAAATCCTTTCCAGTCTTCCTCAAGACAGTCTGACTTTCTTTCATCTCAGCTAAAGAATGAGGAGAAAATAGGAAGTGGTGTGGTGTGTTGCAGGAGAGCTTGGATAGAGGTCTGAGAGTCCTGTCCTTGATGCTCTCATCAGTGTGGTTAAGGATTCTGTGTTTAGGCAATAAAACTCATGGTTGTTTTTGACACCCTCAGCACTAATTAAGGCAGAACTCCAAATTTCTCTTTAGAAAAAAAGATTAAGAGCTTTGAGATTTTTGAAGTATAACTCTGAGGTTGAAATTATTTCAAAAATAGAAATTATTTGCACTTCTTTAGCAGCCTTCATCCAAGAAATTAAAGTGCTTTACCAACTCTAATACATAACATAGTTGTGAAGTAAGAAAGGGATATAACTAATTCCCTTCCTGCTGGGAGAAAAATGACGTCGGGGAAACTGCAAAGTCCTATCTTTTGAGGAAAGGCAAAACAGTTCTTTTCCACTATATATATTTTCAATTCTTTCTCCGTGTTCATGTATCTCATGATGTAGGTTGAATGCTTATCTAAAATACCTTTCTGTAGGATGCAGTAAGGATGTGTCCTTACTGAATACATGGGATAACCATATAAAAGAGAGTAGAAATTTGGAAAAATCTATATAACCCAGCCTTCAGATAGTGGACATTCCAATTCCTTGATAAGTTACATGTTTAAACAGGAGCTCTACAATATAAATGTTGTATTATGACTCCTGTATATGGAGATAATTTTACTTGTGCACAAAAAAACAAGTGTCAATTTAATATTCCCTTTCAAGTACATCTTAGGAAGCTACATCCTATTTCTGTGTCCCCTAATGGCTAATGTTTATCTCTCAGTACAGTGATTTTTATGGTAGCATATTTTAAAAAAACATACTTTTAAAATCAAGTAAGAAGTGCACAATTAAAACTGAAAGTGATACCTGCTTGCTGTTTCTGTGTTACTTTTCAGACCCCAGTGTGTCTGACAATGCAATCTGAAAAATGCAGTAGGAGATGGGTGTTATATCCTATTCTGAATTTCATTACAGTAGCCATTTCTGGTGAATATTAATGAAGTCCTATGTGATACCTCAAAACATTAGAATTCAGTGGTATAATGAAATGCATAGTAGAACATGCCAATGCTCATCTGAGACCTGTTTGTCATATTCCCTTCAGTTAAATAAAATGATCATTTAGGAAATGTTTTAGGTCAAATTATAGATTAGTGTTACACTTACTCATGCTTAAAATTGAGTTCTATTTCAGCTGTGGTGGCCAATAAATCTGATATTTTAGGGACTTTCTCCATGATAGTTCTTCAAGTTCTTTGTGTATCAGTAAGCAACCGTTTTCCTGCATTTTAGTTACTAATCGCTGATCAAAGGAATATAAAAACTTAAGCATCAAAGGTGCTTCTTAAGGGTTTAAAAATCTCTGCTTTTTTTCTGTATTGCAGAATATGGGTGCTAGTTTTGAGGATACTGCATTTTATCTCGGGGGCAGGGGAAAGTCTTCAGTCACTTAAACGATATCAGATCTACTGGTCATTTTAATTTTTGTATATTATATATATATATAATGTATATATAAAATTTCCATCTCTTCAACAGAGACATCTGGATTGTTGAGTACAATAAAGATGATATTGAATTTAGTTGTAGTAGTTCAGGAAAAAGGTGTTATTTCACGAAAAATTAACGTTGTTAAAAATTTTAGTGTGTCTTTCGCTGAAAAAAGCAGCAGAATCAACTAGACTAAAAGTGTATCAAAACAATCCTTAAGAAGAAGGAAAAGAACAAAAGTACAAACACCAGCAGTTGAATGCTGGTCATCTCCCGTTACTGGCAGGAGCTGAAGGTGTTAGTGTCCATATATTTTTGGTAAAATTTTGCAGGAGATATATTTTTTCTTTTTGTTAACTTAGTCTGCAGGTCTTCTATATTCCTTCTGTTCCTTTGTTTGGGAACTTTACCATTATGGGAAAACCTGAACATACACAAATACTGGTCCATCTCTCAAAATTGTAGATATGAAGAAGATCCCCTAAAATCCTTTACTTTCTCTCAGACTTACTCTGTTGGGATATTTGATACTGTGCTTTGCTGGGGCACTGCATCTCTGAAAGCATATATGATCAAACACCTGTGTAACAAATACATACAAAACCATTGAGGTTTTTAATAGACACTGAGATCTCACCTCACCTGGAAGACTCTGATCTCATCATCCTTCCCTTCCATCCCATTGACAAAGATTATTTACTGTGTTTCTGAATGAAACCATAAGTTGACCCAGCTGGGCCAGTTACAGAGTTTCCGGAGACCTGCAAAGTCCCCATAATTATCCAATGTGATGGGGCAGAATTCTGCATGAAGCAGCTGTGTAGCTCTTCCCTCCTGCTTGCTGCTGTCCTTGAAAGTTGTGTTAAAACCCCCATTGATCTGTAGGGGAACTCGGCTGGATTAGCTCCAAGTGCTTTTGAAAGGCCTACTGGTTTTCCCTAGACTTTGATTTATCCAGTCTATTCTAAAGGGTAATTTCAATCTCTAATGGATGCCATCGGTATTTTCAAATGAGGCACCTTTTAAAATGTGGAAATAGCTTTGAGAGTAATTCCTGGTACAGTAAATGTTGAGTGTTAGCTTTTTGTTGTAGCTGTGCAGAAAAATACAGTTTTGCTTGGGGTCGATAAGAGATTGAAAAGTGTGGTTAATAATAAAAGCTGAAGTGGGAGTTACTTTAATAATGGGATGTCATGTGCAAGCCTATAAAATAAATAGTAATTATCACATTTGAGGAACTGCTCTGTTAGAATTCATATTACTCTTGACAGCTTCATCTGTACATCAAGCCTTTCTGGATTATGCACTTTCTTGTTCTTAATGAGCAAACAAATGAAACAGAAATTCTTACCCTGATAAAAGGTGTTGATTTCAACAAAACCTAAACAAAAACAGATAAAAGAGAGCTAGTATAGCAGACTGCTGGATTATTTCTTGCTAATGTATTTTGCTGTTACAAAACAAGATGAAAAATGTAGCTATATTTTATTATTTATGTTTTTCTCCACCTTCTGTATGGTACATGTTAAAGGAGGTGGATTGTACATATCAGGTAGCCCAAATCAGAAAAGTGTTTTGAGTGGTACCCAATTCAGAATAAAACTCCATATTTTTTGCAAAGAAATGGTAATGTCTCACATTCATAAATCCGTAAAATTTGGTATATCAAATTTGGAAGAGTTGGTGAGCATTTATGGCATTTTTACTCTTTTCCTCTTTATCCCCAGAAACCCACTGTTTAAGGAAAATGTCAACAATATATGGTCTTTGAAGAAAGTTGAGGGGTTTTATAATGCAATTTATCTTATTAAAATTACAATTTTTTTTTAATACTCAGCAAATATATACAAGAAGATAATCTACAGCTGTTTACCATTTATTTTTTATTACTTTAATTCAAATATTTGTAATTTCTTGTTCTGTATTACTAATTGGTTCTGTGTGTTCTTTGCCTCTTCTAGGAAGATTGAAAGCGTAACTCTTTCCAACAATGTAGAACATTCTTTATCTTAACAAAAAATGTAATCAGTACGTAACTCGTAAGAACACACTCAAAAATGCATTTAGTTTAATACTGAATAACATACACTTGGTTATAAGGCTATTTAAAGATATGTAGCTTATCTTCTACACATCAGTTCCGAATTTAGTCTTCTGAGCCTTACAGAGTCAAGAGTCGGTGTGTGTCAAGAAGTAGGAAACTAAAAGTTAAATCAAGGGAAGTAAGGAGCAGAAAATAATTCTCTAGAACCTCATCACAGTGTCCCTTGAGAGAGTATTGTCTCTTTTTTTCCTGTTGTCTTATATGGGGCACTAAGCTGCTGTAATGGGAGCTGTGGGAATGTTAGGGGCTGTGTGTGAAGAGGGTGTAGGGCACATGTGTGGATCAGCAAATCCGAATCCCTATGTCAGGGGCAATTTGAGGAAATACATTTTCAGACAAAGTTATTTCAGTGTGCTGCCATGTTAATGGCAAAGCTATTGATTTTGACATTAGCAGGATTACAGACTTCTTTGCAGTTTTATCTGAATTTAGCCTTGTTTCTGTAGGTAAAACTCTGAAAAGCTGGGGAAAAAGGCAGATGTACCTTTTGGGGGTACAAATCGGGGGCTCGTTTTTCATAAGCCCCAGGAGGGAGTACAGGGGGAGTCACCACACGGATGGAGCCGCTCTGGCTGTGCACAGCGTGTCCTTCAGAACCCCTCACTCTGCTGGGTGACACATGGGGGGGGAAGATCCTGGCTGGCAGAAGAGGTTCAGGGTTTTTTTTGGTTTTTTTTTGTGGGGTGTGTGTCATTCCCTGCTCTTATTCCAAGCTTTATGTTTGAGAGCTAAATATAAAAGCAGAAATGGTAAGAAAATGAAGGGGACAAGTTGGGTGTGTTTTCTGAAAGGCTAAAATGAGATCTCAGTGAATGCTGGGTTACTGTTCCTAGTGTGAGATGTGCTGTGCTGCCTGGTGTCCAAGCTCAGTGCTATTACCTGTTGTGCCAGTTCATTGTTGCACATAAGTCTTCTCTTTTTGGTCATGGAATAAAATCTCTGCAAAATGTTCTACAAAAATAGTTATTGTAAATCGGTGGTGGCAGAAGACAGCACAGCACTAAACCTTAATAATTAGGAATATCTTAGCCTGTGCACTGGTGATGTATTCTATTTATATGTCAGCTTCTCTTCTGGCTCCAGCCTAGATCCAACTGGATGGCGAAATGGGGAAACGATTGCACTAAAGGGTAGGACAGGGTTACATTTGAGCTGTGCTGCTGCAGGGAGTACGGGTGCATCTGAACTTGAATGTAAAAGATGTACATGTGCTATGAAAAGCAAACAACCCCCTTCCCCTGCCTCAGAGTATGGATATGTTCCAATAGAGACAAACTGTCATCCTTGAATGCTCAGTGGGTGATCTTCTTCCAAAACAACAAAGAACAGTTTTTGGTTCTCTGGTGTTAGTGCTGTTCAGTGTCTCGGCTGCTTTCTCTGGAAAGATCCACCTTCCGATAGACAGTGATTGCCCAAGTTGGGGAGAGAAACTTTCTTGCCAAATGGCTTTTTTTCAGCTCTACCCAAATAATGAAATCCACTTTCTATAGTGTTTGCATTTTCAGTTAATGCAGTGATTACTCTTTTCTTCACTTCTGTAAAAGCAAGGACCATCCCATGCGTGGTGGTGCTATAGCTCTGCAGTAAACTCTGCCAGAACTCAGGGTGTTAGCTTTCATTTGCAGTTGAGGTGCTAGTTTTCACTTTTAAAAATTAACATTCATAGATGTAAGTCTTATTTACCAATACCCTGCTGTGATGAGAATAACTTTAATATACTACGTGGCTTCAAGTAAGCTAGATTTCCATTTTGTGATTATATTTTTTCCACCTGAATCTTTCTGCCCCTCACAGAAAAGATGCTTTGTATTATACAGTGAAGTTTAAAAAGACACAAACTGAACTGGATTTGTGGTGCATAATTTCTAGTCATTTTTATGTGTATTAATGTTAAATCATGTTCTTGATTTCCATAAATGACCTACATAACACAGCAAACTTCTTCCACATTTTAAACAACCCTAGGTTTTGATGAACAAAATTGATGGGTATGAGATGAACAAAAGAATACTGATGACACATAATATAAGCCTTGATCAAAAGTTGTGAACTTGTCAGAATGTCTGCCAAAAATGGATTATTTTATAAAAGTTTGAAATACAGCTGAGATACATGCTGGACATTATTCAAAGCCTTTAATTTATAAAACTGATGCTGTTAGGCAACCGATAATCATACGTTTTAATTTCCTACAGAACTGGGCATAAGAGTAGAATGCTTTATGTAATTTAATATGCAAAAAACCCCTCGGATCAGAGAATAGAATTTATATCCCTATCAGTGTAGGTTGTCTAATCTGACATAGATTGATATTAATACATTACATAAAATTGGAGCTTTTGTAGACGTGTGGTATTCTGTTGAATCCATGGTGTTCACACTTTCAAACATATCTAGATGCAATTTTATGTCCATCGTTAGTAATATACAAACTTGAGTATTTTGTTTAGTTTAACATGATCCTGTGATTTTCTGCTGACTTTATAATATTCTTTCTCTCTATTCTGAGTATTCACAGACTCGTTGATTCTATTGTCTTTGTCTTTTTTTGCCAGTTAATAGTAAAAGATACTACATATTAGGAATGCAACAGTCCAATACAGAGGATTATTTAGCTAAACTATTATTTTTACTAGAGCATTTTAAGTTCTGTTTGGGTACTTTCATTTTCTTCTGCAAGGAATAATAAAATAGAAGTTTTTAAGAACGCTCCTGCAAAAAGTTAAGTTATCTTCCATCATATTGTCCCAGCAAAGCTGATTTCATTAGGAAAAAGCTTTCCAGCAACCAGGCAATCTTGCAAGACCAGATAGTGTTTGAGGGGACTCCCAGAGCCCCAGCGAACACCCCCATTTCCCAGCTCTTGGCCAAGATTCCCTTTGATCGGCTGCGTTCTGCTGGCCAGGGGGCAGCTGGGGTCTGCAGTCAGGGATCTTCCTCACTGTTCAATTATTGTGGAGATGAAATCCTAATGAAATCATGAAGTTACTGGCACAGGACTAATTAGCCATCACACAAAGCCAGCTGGCGAAGGGCCCCTTCCAAAGGAAGATGTGGTGTCCCCAGGGGATGCCTCTACAGGCCCTTAGGGAGTACATGAGCAGCGGAATGAGACTCATAGTCTTTGGGACTTAGCAATAAGTTAGTTTTACTCAGGTTCCAGAAATGATGACTTCCTGAAGATTTTTGAGGTTTTTGTGAAAAATATTTTCTGCAAAATTTAAGCTTGACTCTGCCTTACCTCAAAACAGCTTGTTCTCTCTGCAGCCTTAGACAAAACTTTCCATTTCCATCCTGAAGTGGGGTGGTGTTTTGTTTTTTTTTTATTAAACATTCTTTTAACAACATGGAAAGCATGCTAAGGGCACTGATCAAAATGTGTTAATCATAATAGCTCTGTGGCCTTTAATTTATAGTACTTGAGAATCGGATCCAATATTCCAGCAAATAAAACTTTTTTTCTGTTTATTTTGTTGGTTTGACTAACAGTATACAAAGATCTGAGTAACTTCATGCTGTGGGAAAGAACCAGTTATATCTATTTGTAAGTAAAAGCTAATGTTTTGCATTTTAACAGCGAAGGAAATGAACAGTGGCAGTAAAACCACATCTGCCAGAGCAGAGCCTAGTGGCAAAAGTTACCTCTTGTTAGTGTGATGACAGTATCCAGATGTCACACAGTTAGGGGCATTTGCTAAAATCTTTTTGAAGTAGGAACACCTGTGACCGTCAAAAGTGATAAATATTAGATAATAAAATGCATTCCTGGTAGGTGTACTGTGTAACTGGTATAGTCACTGATAGAGCAGTCAAATTCTTTTTACTTTCCTTCAAAACACTTGTGCCTTTCCGTTTATTCCTATTTATCTAGTACTTCTCTCTTGGCTGAATCTGAGGGCCTCTTAATTTACGTTTTGATTTTGCAGCTTTTTTTATATAAAATGTACACTGTTTCCCGTTTACTTTCCTGTTTTTCTTATTCCTAGACTGATATTCTGCAGGTCTGAAGTTTAAGTGCCTGGAATGTTAGATTAGGTAATCTCTGGGGGATGGAGGGTGCATCTTTCTGTATGGTTACATGTTTGCTGGGTGTTGCCCTGTTGCAACTCAAGAAAACATACAATGACCATATTGCCGTGAGTGATGTTTAAGCATAAACATTTGAAATATCATTCTGTGGTCTTTGCTGTCCTGAGTTTCAGTGAATCTGAAGTAAGAGTTTTAGGGTTTTGAGGCAACAGAACCTTGAATTCGGAATATTGTCTCACCTAAAGCAAAAGATACAAACCTAAAATCCAGAATCTGAATTCATTTGTTTTGCAATGGATCATAAACGCTTGACCACCTGTAATCCCTCCTGCTGGAGAGCTGCCTGGTGCCACTCCCAGCTTGGCTGTGATTTGCCTCCTCCATCCAGCTCCGAACCCGCTGGCACCTCCTGTTCCCAAAACGGGCCCAGAGGGGAGCAAAGCACTTCCCTATTGCCAGGGCGTAGGGATGGTGCCTCTGGAGCTGCACTGCTTTCAAACGTGTCCCTGCGTTTTCAATTCCAAAAGGATATTAAGTAAACCTCTGAGGATCTGTGTTTAAATGGAGACAAATGCAGTTTTGCATTTCAGGGAAAAAAATACGATTACAGTTCCAGTTTTTGAATAACAATGAAATTATGTTAGGCCTTGCTGTATCAAAATCCACTGTTTCTATTTGATACATCAATAGTGACCTCTGGGGTTGCTGTTCTGCTTCTCAAGGGGATTCTGTCTGTGCTGCTTTGGCTGGACTCCAGGTTTGGATGACAATTTCAAGGTTACAGTTTGTTGTTTGGTTTTTTTATCCAGAGGCAGGGGAGATCAATCCCAATCTATAGAGAGACTGAATCTCAAATGCCAGAGTGCCAAAGGCTTGACCCCCAGAAGTGCTGAGCTCTCCAAGCTTGTAGACACCCGTGTGGCATCCAGCACCTTGCAGGGTCACACTTAACCATTACTCTGCTTTGTCCTCTGCTTTGCCCCCACAATTGAATTAGTCTTAGTTTACTTTCTTACCAGAGGATTTACTTCTAATTTATATTGATGCCACTGGACTCCGTCTTTCTTAATAAAGTGGATAGTGGCATTCATTAATTTCTCTTCATTCCCAAAGGTAGTATTTGAAACTTACCAGTTGTTTTTCTTTTTTCCTTAGATTGTTTTCCACTAGTCTTTTCAGCTCTTGCAGTCTGCCATCCCTTGTTTCCATGTTAGCTCAGAACTCTAAGAACCCAGGCTTACCCGACTGGCTCAGGCAGCAGCAGCCCTTTTTTAGGAGGTAACCTTTGGTCTTTGATAGACTTGAGACAATGCTGAGTAACAGAAGGTGCTACTTGTTTTAGTGTTGGCAACAAGGTCAGAGAGAAACAGAAAAATACTGTTTCCATTCTATTTCGCATTCTTCTTACGGTCATTTCAGTGGAAGTATCCCTCCACCTCCCCGATGCTCTGGGACCTTTAGCAGCACCAAAAGGAAGCTCGGCCCTGGTGGCAGTAGGGAGATGTCAGCAGACAGCAGAACTTGAGTGAAAATATCCAAGCGCAGCACTTCTGGGATGACTGAAATTCTATTTTTGGAGAAGATAACATCATAACCTTTTATTTTTCCTTTCTGGTTTTTTTTTTTTTCTTGGTGACAGATTGACAAGCCTAGAGAACGAAGCTGTCTATTCATAGAACGGGTTCAGCGTGGGCAGCAGCACCCATTGTTTGCCTCGTTGCCCGGCTGGTGCCTCTCCAACCTGCCCTGCCGAGGCTGCTCCGGGGACTGAGGAGTTCAGCCAGGGCAGAGCAGGCTGTCCCGGCCTGGGGAGCTGAGCGATGCTCAGTGCTGGTGCAACAGGGGCTCTGCAGGGGAACAGCTCTCTGCCAGAAACACACCCATCACAACTAGCCGACCTTCCGGTTCCTAACGGCCACCTCGCTTCCTACCTCAGCCAAATTTTGTTTTCTCTCTCCAACCTTCTGTGCTCACACTTAAGATAGCATTAAAATCTTAGAGCACAATGAGAGTCTTCTCTTATGCACAATTATTTTAACTATTAACTAGTATGGTAAAAGAAATAGACAACAAACTGTGGGATTGGTTTGCAAGCTGTTGTTTATTTAATGTTTTCTATAGACAGCAGATTTTAACAGGGTTAAGAAAAATGTGCCACAAATCAATCTTCTAAGTTTATCTTTTTTCCCTTTGGTAAGAAACTTCCCTTTCCTAAACCCCTTTTCTTGAGTGTTGATGTTAGTATCATCTCCGTTTGTTGTATGTGAAAGATACCGCTTTCTGACAATGAAGATATTAGTCATACAATTACAAAATTGCTGCTTCTGAGCATTTATAAAGAATGTGGGGACCTTTGCAGCAAATACAGGAGAGAATGTGCACAGAAAGGATGATTCTGCTGTCCCTGCTCTTGCTTGTGTGGATTCTCATCCACTGACTCTGAGAAAGAAAAGCAATAAAGAATATCCTGAACCAAGATAGGATAATATCTAATAATTTCCTGCATGGACAAAGAAAGTTTAGGGTGACTTTAGAGGGTATTACTATCTCAACTTTAATGATATGATATTTTATATTCATTTAAAATCTTCAAAATATTCTCGTGGCCTCCACTTTCAGCCCACACAAACCTGCAAAGACAAAGTACCTTGCCAGGGTAGAAAGAGCCATCAGTCAGCGGCACACAATGCATATCAAAGACATCCCAGGAACAAAGGTATCATTAATACCCGTACAGGAGAGAGTGCACTGCAGCTTTTAATACCTCAGCTGAAAGAAAACCACACGGTAAATGGCACTTTCTCTCATTGAGGAGGAGGAAGGGATGCATGCACTCTAAGATTTCTGAAGGATGAGCACAATTTATATCTGTTCAGACGGTGTTACTTGAGTTTATATTTGCTTATAGATCGCTCCAGTTATTCCTTTAGGAAATAAAGCATTATACTGTCAGTCTTCCAAAATACCTATTGTTAACATTAGCTTTACTTTGCATTAAACATTTAAATTATGTATGAGACAACGCAGGGTAAGGGTGTGCAGTGAACTGTGGTGTGGAGACTAAATGTCTGAAGGCACTTTAACAGAGAGCTTTGTGTGAAAAACATACACCATCCATACGTGCCTGGGCTCAGCTACAGAGCAAACCATAAATCCCGACTTGCCCTCAATGAAGCTGTCACCTGCTTTTTGGGAGTGACCTTACAAGGTACCAAGCATTTGTAAACCTCTCTGGTGTAAGCACATGTGCACGTTTACCCCTGTAGGGGCACACACGTGTATCAGTCGTGAGGCCAGTGCGTGGGAGGAAAGAGCCCTTGGGGCTGCTGGGGCTTGTCCCCTGAGGTGGAAGAGAATGGGAAAGGCAAATTGGGAAAGAGTCTTTGGCTCAGTGGTTCCAGTTCGCTGTGCTGGGTTGTCCATGAGCCTGGGAAGGCTGCTTCACCTCGTGTTTCAGTGGTGAGCCATCGGGCCCATCGGGTATCTATAATTCCTTAGTTGTCCTACAGGCTAAGGTTTGTGTCTGTAAGCACAGTGTCCCTTTTCGCCCTTCTGAACCTTCTCACTTAGAAACAGATGCTTTATTTGTGGAAACTTCAAGGCAAAGTAAAACTTAACACTAGTGGAAACTCACTTGTTATTTCTGCTGCCTCTTGAGCCTTAGTTAAATGAAGTGGTGGGGGATGACACTGCTGAGAAACTGCTTTTTTTGGGGGTAACTATTCCAAATAATGGCATACCTTATTTCCAGGAGGTTGTTTATTAGACAGGTAGCAAAGTGAAAACTCAGTGCTTGTTTGCTCTGTAGATTGTTTTACTTGTGCACTGCAAAGAAAAGAACACTGACAGCTATACATTGTGGAATATGTTTATCCCTGTTTACGTTTGCAGCATCATGCATGTTAATTAGAAGACTGTGTCTCCAGTGCACTCTTTGCTGCCAAATGTAAATAAATGTTCCCTGGTTTTAGAGTTGTCCAGTGTGTAAAGAAGCAAACCAGGTTTAGTTCAGTCTTTTTGATAACTCTCAAGAATACTCTTTCAGTAAGATTTGATTCATATGATTCTTTAATATTCTGCACAGTATTTGCACTGCATAATGGTAGTATTCCTGCCAGCAACCCTATGCATCTGTCTACCAGCAAATAACACTTCTGTAATTACAGTATGGGTGATGACGGATAGATGAGTGGGAAATGGGGAGGGATAGTGGGAAGACAATCATAACAACAAAACACACAATCTACAAAAGAAAAGTCAAAAGAATATTACAAAAATAAACAAGAATTTGCAGGGATTAAATCAGAAAAAGTATTACTATGGTAAACAGAAAGAATGGCTTAACTGAAAAAAGCACAATAGCTAAACATACAGGACCTTGCATTTGTGTGCTTGTAAATGAAAAGAATTTCCACCAAAGCATTGTTAAATTGTAGCCTCTGATAAATCTGAAATGCTGATGAGTTGGATTAGATTTGTGTTTGCCATTTGATTCTAGTCAGTGTTTCTGCAAGTGTGAGTCAGGCAGTTTTTCAGTGGGAAGCTGAGACACTGGCTCCCTGGGTGTGAGGTTCTAGGTCCAGCTGAGGCAGAAGGAACAACTGGAGAATACTAAAGAGACAACAATGTTACTTTGAATTGCTGTAATTATAGGAGATACAAGTTTTGGAGGCGTGTGGGAGAAAAGTTCTTCCTGGTAGGACTAAACCTTGTTGTGGGTTGAACTGGTGCCTGGCACTTGGTTTGATTCAGAAGCTTTTTGCTGCATCTCTTTCTTGGATTTCTGTTTTCTAGAATCATAGTAAAAGTCTAGAGAGAATAAGCTGGGATAAAATAATGCAAGGAAAAGAATTTGTGATGTTGACAGGGGGACGAGAGGGCGGGTCATGTTCCTTGCAAAGTTGTACCCTCCAATCCTTTGTGAGCAAACTGAGCCTTTCTCTTGCTTCCAAAGTGCTGATTTCCCTGAAGCTTTCCCGACACTTTGATAGTTTCCAACTGTTGCTTCTACACTCATGTTCTGTCAGTGATTACAAGGCCTCGAGGACTCATCAGAGCAGGCTATACCCCTTTTAATAGGGCTAAAAGTGAAATGGAATGCTGGAAACATGGACGGTGATTTATTTGTGCTAGCTTAACTTGGTTCATTACCACAAACAGACCCAAGCTAGTCCTAGAAAAAGGAAAGAATCATTGAAGACAAATGTTTAGCCAAGATGCTGCCCCTGACCAGCCCATCCAGGTGGGGAGCTGAGGCTTTGGAAGTACAGGTTGTTCTGTTCTGGAAGCTGACCCTGAGTTGAAGAGGTAACATATGGCTCTTTTTCTGTAATTGCGTGACTATCAAAAAAAAAAAAAACCAAACCCAACCAACTCTGCTGAGTTTTGGTTCATATCTTAAAGGCATTTTACTAAAGTAATAGATAAGAAAGAAATATGTTAAATAAAAACATTTATTAGAGGACATAATTTTAAATATTTAATGATATAATTAAGTCTTGTTCATGTAATGGTCTTTATTCTTCAGCTTAAAAATTCACAAGGTTAATTTCCCTTTCGTCTTTATTATAAAATGTTTGCCACAATTATTTGTTATATATTCTAATAAATATTTGATGAATATTAGAGATTTTAATCTAAATAAAAATGTGTCATCTTTTACTACAGTGTTACACCAGTTTTAAGCTGGAATTAGTGAAATTAGCAGGGGAGTGATGCCACAGTTGGCTTATCTGGCTCAAGTAATTCCAGGTGAACTCTGCCTTTTCCTACTGTCTCCTTACTTCAAACAGCTTCCAGAGATGCTGAGGATCAACAAATAATAGAATCATTTTCATTTTGTTTCCTGTTGGGGATGTTATTTGCAGCACCTCAGTCTCAGATACTTATTCACTTAATTTTAATACTATTTAACAACAAACAACACCTATATTTCAGAAAGCAAATACATACTTGATTCACTAAGTTACTGCTGTTAACACTAGTTCTTTTCTGTAAAATGATTCTTCCTCTGTGTGCTCTGCTTTTTTAGCAACTTACTGAAAAAGTACCTCAGCATTAAGAACTGGGGATTTAAATGATTTATATTATCCTTCATTAGCAATATTTGTTATATATGCACCATAAAATATTTATTTATTTATGAGATCAGTCTGCCAAACTATGATGTCAGCAATTGCTGAAAAAATCACTTTATGGGCAATGTGTTGACTTGCCTTCTAAATTAAATAAAGAAGATTAAATTAATTAAAGAAGATTAAAAAAATAAAGAAAATTAAATAAATCAGAAATCTCTGGAGAAAAGAACTTTGAAATAAGTATATACTCCTACTCTGTCAGAATGGAAAGACAAATACAATTTGGAGTAGCAGCCAGACTTAGGCTTGTGTTGCTATTAGATTTGGGTTATGGGGTATGCAAAATTACCTTTCTGGGAGTTTCTTCAGGGGGTATATGCTGAAACCTGGAGCTTGTGCTACTCTTCCTTTTGCTCCTACTAGTAACCACAACTACCTTTAGTTTGTTTGCCTGCTGTCACTGTCACCTTCACGTGGACCTTAAATACACTATTCCTACTGTAGTTAAGGAAGGCACCTTCATGAAAAGCTGGTCTAAATGTAAGATATTTCTTGTTCAGAACAGAGGTAAAAGAATTATGTCAAATTAAGTTATCCATTTTACGGGAAGGAGACATCCTTGCCACTGAATGGCATTTCCCTTTCACTAAGGTACAGTTGTGTCCATAGCAGGTGCATTTTACTGCTGCTCTCATGGCAGTTCACCCACGGACTGCACTGTAACCATGAGGACTGAAGAAAGTCCAGAGAAGTTTACTTAAATCTGATGGGAATGAATGCGGTTTATTGTCCAAAATTGCCACTGAGTCTGTCAAGCCCCTATTAATGTGTACATTAGGTCTGTACTTGCTCTGTAAGAGTGTCTTTTCTGCTATTGTTTCTGGAATAAATCTAGTTGTTGCATTGTCATCCATGCACCCTGGATGCAGGGTGGCTATTAAGATTGGTTTTTCAACAATGGCCTATTTTAATCTATGTATTGGCATACTATGACGTTTAGCTTTCTGTTCCAGAGTCATGTATGCCAAAACTGGGTTAGAAAACTCTTCTCTACGGAATGCATGAGGAATAGTTAAGTTACAACAAATAACATTCAAAAGAACCAACACCCCAAGTGGGGAAGAGTCTAAGCTACCAAACGTAGAACAATCCTTCTGGCTTCTCTCAGCACCTCCCTTGGAAAACACAGCCCTACAACCACAGCTCCTGTGTAGGGGTGATTACCCTTTCACTTACAGGAAGTCCTACTGATTTCACAACTTATACAAGATTCAGTTCTCTCACCTTGTATTATATCCCTAGTATATGCAAGCATTTCATCTCCCCTGGGAGCCAACCATCCCTCTTACATCAGCTCTCAGAAGTCCATTAAAAAAATCTTTTATTTAGAGCATGCCCAAGATTGCTATTACCATAGAATTTTATGGTAAATCTTGCCTGAAAGTGAATACTTGGGTCTGAAGTCAGACCACAAGGAAATGAGGAATGGGAAGAAGTCTTCAATGGTTCCCCCCAAAATAAACTCATTTGTGCAGTGGAGAAAGTCAAGTGGGTACCTCAAGTGTTAAGTCTGCTTCTTCAATATAGGGGTACCCCTTAGAAATATGATTAAGTTAAATACCTACCTCCTGCAGGTACATGTACTGAGATTTTTTCATTCTTTGTTACCTCCCAACATCCTCTCTCTTCCTGTCTTCCCCTTCTTCTTTATCTGTTGTCAGGCAGCTGCCTCCTGTCCTGCCGCTGTGGCAGTGAAACAGCTGCAGCTGCTTGGCTGCACACATTGCCTCCTGCCACCAAAAACCAGCCTTGAACAGAACTTCCTGACACTGACAGACATGACACAACCTGTCCTGCCAAGTAATGTCAGGATTTTGACCAAGCACATCAATGTAACGGAAGGACAGATTAATCTTGCTGTGAAGGACAGATGAGAACACACAGAACTTGTTACATGTGTGCCCCAGTAAAGTCTTTTTTTTTTTTTAATTTTTTAGAATGACTTGTTTTCTAAACTGGTAACAAAAAGTACTTTATCCGCAAGTGATTGAATAAGAGCATAAATAATTGCATATATATGTCTATATGAGTACTTCCATTTTTCACAAATTTGTCTATTTTTAAAAGGTACTTGTCTTTGCTGAGAATAGCAAAAAATAATTTATAAACTAAGATTGCCAATGGTGTCCAGCACTTTAAATTTAAAAATAAAAAATCCCACAACAAAACTCTAGAATCATAATTAATGGTTTAATTGTGAAATCTTGTTCAGGGGTCATGTTTTGCTGAAGAATATGGTAATTTCCTTTTGCAGATACAGATGACTTTTTTAGATTCTTATAATGCTGAAAAGCGTATCTCAAAAACATTTGCTCAATGTCCACAAGAATTATTGAGCTTTATTTTACTAATACCTCTAAGAATAAAAACATGACAGCTAAAGAGGGTGATTTGATTAGAGGTTGATTGATAGAGGAGACAACTCACATCCACACAGTTAATGCAGTGAACATTGAATTTCTCTCTACTCTGAGAAGAAAAGAAGTGTTACACATTACTTTGTGATTTAGCAGAGTGGCTGTTAGAAAAAAGGAAAAAAAAAAAATTTAACTTGCTTAGTTACTGCACACTAGAGGGCACTTGAAGTAGAGCAAAAAATATTTGCGCACATACCGAAATGGATGCAGTTACATATATTCACAAGGCACATTGAAAAGTAAAAGCAAAAGATTAACTTTACAAATTGTATCCAGAACATTAATGTACAAAAAAATGGTTCACTGCCTTGATATAATTTTTTTCTATCCTTATCTTACAGTTTGATGTACAAAGAAAATACTTGTTTTTCTAATAGTCAACCTGACAGCAACTAATCAAAACTGCAAACACTACCCAAGGAATAATAAAACCTGATAATGTATTGTTATTTTATGCACTCTGTAATATCATTGGAGCATATGGTGCACAAATTAGTAGTTGTGGTTTTTTATATTTTAAAAATCCCTAGAGAGTGAAGGGGGGCTCAGAAATAGTTATGTTTTATTTTGCTAAATGGAGTAATTTTGGGATGGGAAGAGGATTTGCTAAGGGCCCAAAAGCCCCAGTGCTGCTGCTGGGTTAAACCTTTGTTTCTGTTCGACAGTCCATGGCTGTGAATGGAATTTGCATGGCTGTAAGAATGTCCAATCAAAGCAAAAGTAACTGAGTCAAAATCAATGCATTTATTTCTTCTTGTGTATTGAGTAACAAGGGAAGGGACTTTTGGCCTTCTGTCAGAGACATCTAATTAGAGTGGAAAGCAAGTGTTTTTAGGTGATTTAGAATCATTTTTGTCACTTACGGATGCTGCTGCTCACTGGTCTGTTCTTTCTTCAGAGGGGTTTTTCAAGCTTTCTGTTCCAGTGTTGGATATTGAATTTTAACCAGTTTTGATCCCTATAAAGACCTGGCATTCCTTTGCAAATTCCTCACTTATGGTTCTCAGTGTTTCTAGCTTTCCCTGTTAAAATGAAGCAATGAATTTGTCAGTACAAAAAAAAACCCCTACTCCAAACTATATACCTTTATCTCATGGGCCATTTGTATAACTTTTTAAATCTATAAGTATTTGTAGTAAGCATTATATAATGAACTTCAAGTTACAGATGTTTTCAGTGACTTTGCAAATGTGGGGGATCATTATTTTTCATGATAACCAACTTGTGATAGCTGTATACAAGCAGGTTTTAAAGGTTGTAAGAGGGTGATAAGAATGTATATTCTAAAGGTAATTATGTCTCTGTACTGGCATAGTGAACTGATAAAAGCGCATATTTTATTCAGAAATGTTCCAGACTTATCTTGTTTCTTCTTAGTTTATGGAATGTGAATTCTAGCCTTCCAAAGCAAATTAATTTTAGGAATAATCTCTCACATAGGTTGTAGCTTTTGCTCAAGTTAGGTAAAGCCTGGGAAAACAGCATTAAATTTAAAGTTTTAATAGAATAATGAAAGGATATGCTACTCTTCCGTAAATTTGCTTTAGTAATTTTCAGATCAGTTACTAATGCTGTATTATTAATATTAGTTTGAAGTGGCATGCTGGTAGTAATCCCTGTAAGCAAAAGTTGCTTGCAGTAAAGTCATTTATCTTAATCAAGTAATTCACACTGGACTCATTAACCTCAGGTAATTTTGGATCGGGCCCTATATTATGTATTAAAAACTGAAATTAGCTACTGATACTTTGAGGGAAATATCTCATTACTAGCAGATGGAATAAAATCTGCATATGAGGAATGAACACAGTGGTTTCTTTTCCAGGCTGCTTCCCTTCACTCTCCTCCCCAACCCTTTCAAGTTCCTGACTTTTGCATTATTATTGAAATGAGATGACGCTGAACGTTTACATCAGCAGCAGCCCCTGTAAGGCTGTGCTGTGATTGAGTTGCCCCTTAACAGCTCATTTCAAGCCACTGCTATTCAATATTTTTAAGCAGTAAGGTCTAAATTCTCTGTCTTCAAAAAAAAACCAGTTTATTGCACTGCTTTGCAATGCTGAGGAACAAAGAATTATATGACAATCAACAACTGTTTTCACAGAAACATAAAAGGTTGAGAAGATGCTTGTATTCCATTATGCCACACGTTTTAGATGACAGACTGATATTTCCAGTCTGTATGTGAATGAGAAGTCACATTAGGGTTTTAATCCTTCTTGCTCATAAAAGCAAAGTAATATGGAAGAAAATGTCCAAAATCATCAGGTTCTCTTCCAAGCAGAGGTCAATTCCCTCTGCTTATCAGTCACAATCAGTCAAAAAAACCCAAAACCCAACACCCAAAAAAATAAAATCACACACACACCCCCCAACTAAAACCCCCTTGAGGAGGAGGAAAAAAAAAAAGCTAAGCCAAAACCACAGAAACCAAAAAGCAAACAACAAAGACACAAAAATAAAAGGCAAAAATAAATCTAAAAAATAACCCTCCATACCACAACCCAGTGCATTTTGTGAAGTTTTTGTATAATTTTTTCTAGTACAAAGATTTAATATTAAAAGTTGAATTCTAGTTTGATCCAGGATGTATTCAGTCACATGCATTTTGAAGATTTTTTTTTCCTTCACTACAGTTATTAAACTAAAGATCTTGATCCTATTTCAATTGGAGTCACATATGTTTTTTGCTTAAAAATCTTGAAGTGACCATTTAGTAGACAGAGGCAGTATATTCCTTGTAATATGTATATAAGAGGAAACAGGTTTTAGCCAGCATATACTCATCAGTGCTATGTGATATTGTGTATGTATATACATCAGTATGATAAATATCATTAATTTATTTAATTTGGATGGGAAGCAGAAAGTTGTAAATCTTCCTTTGCTATTCCAAGATTCTTTTTATGGATCTATACACTTTTTTTCTCTCAAGACTTACTCCCTTATCTGAAAGGCTTTCCAGCAGGGGAATCCATGGATGACATAATCCATTTGAACAAGACACTTACCACCCTCTCCTACAACAACCTGAGGATGAAAGAGCATAGCATTTGCCCCAGTAATTTCCAACTGCAAGAAAGGTCACATAGAACAAATGGCAAAAGTCAAAGGTTGAAATTTAAAACAAAAACTAAACTTTGGAGGTACAACCTCTACCATTGGCTTTCTTCCCCCACACAACTGTACTATCTGTTTAAAGCACAGGCACAGGGGATCTAACCCATTCTTATTTATGGGTTCATATTCTTATGAAACCATCAGGTATTATTAATAGAAATGAAAACAAGCTATGTGACTACTCTTACTCAACCCCAAAAAAGTTTGGAAACTGCCACTAAGCACCAGGAGTGGAGACAGGCTAAATATCTTCATGTTTCCTTATGACAAGATCTGTATTCTCACTGTGTTGTTCGGTCGGTGGAAAGATGGGGAGAAAAATACTCTTTGCCTCACTTGAAGCCCAGGTAAAAGAGAAGCCACGTTTCTGATACCATCTGCTGTACTGCAGAGTGTTCTGTATCTCCCTCAAGGCTCTCTGACTCCTTCAACTAAATATTCTTTACTTGATATCCATCCTTCTTCAAGGAATCATCCCAAGCTTGCAGCCTGGGCTGAGGGAAGCAAAGAACTAGTTAGGTCTTTCTTCATTGCCCTTGAAAAATGTCGTATTCTGGGTACATTTTGCTACATTCTGATGAGTTTGAGGCTCTTCAGAATGAATATTTATGCAAGAACAAATGTGCCTGTTATCTGTAGTAACTTGCATTTTGTTAAAAAAGTGAAGCATGTAAGAGCTCCGAATGCAGGTCTCTTCCTTCGTCTCATTCACTAGCTTGCATGTAAGCACATGTACATGAAAAAGATGATTAACGATCATGAAACCAAGTTATATGGTATTCTTACTCTATAGAGAAATATTAGAGAAATTTCTGTGATCCTAGTAGATCTCCAACAATGTAGCCACCTTAAAAGGTTTTCAAATTCTATGAATTGAGTTTAAGATGACCAGACATCTAAAAAATAAAGTTGAGCAAAAGGAGCCAGCTTTAATAATAGAGCGTAATACTGGTAAAGGAAAGTTGGGGAAAGGACAGAACTGAGTGCACTTCAGTCTCCACAGCAATACTAAGAGAAGTGTTGCATCAGTCCTCCATTTTAAGAATTGTCATCTGTACTGCCCATGTACCTGTCCGTGTCCATACCTTGTGTTCCTCAGCAAGATACTGACCCCTTCTCTACTGGTAAACGTTAATCTGGGGGCTCAAAAAATACGTAGATAGTGATAACACTTAAAGATATGATGCATGCTATTATTAAATATAATACATTTAACCTTTGAATAGATAACACATGCAGTATATGAAGGAAGAAAACACCTAAGCTCTATTGATGAGGAGGGTGGGCACAGGGGTCACTTTGACCCCTGGTGTGGTGCTGGCTGGGCCCCTCAGCCCCCCCTGGGGATGCTCTGCTGTTGCCCTCCCAAGGGACGAGCAGCCCCAGCTCTGGGAAGGGGGAGCAGCTGAGGGTACTCGGTGCCCCTTCCCAGCCCTCCACAAGCTGGGGCTGTGTGGGACATGGGCACGGCCTGTCAGAAAGAGGGTTTGGAAACTGGGTGATGGTCAACAACTTACTGTGCCTTGGTTGCCCTTCAGCCACCTCTGGCCGTGAGAAGGTCTTGGCTCTATTCTGCGTTTAGGCTGGTTCAGGCTCCTGCTTATGCTTTGATTCCCACCCTTGGTTTTAGAAACAGCAGAAGAGACAATTTAAACGCCTGCAGGGTTTGTTTGTTGGTCTTTAAAGGATGCCCTCCCCGTCTCTCCAGCGCCGTCTGTCAGGGAGACGAACAACTGCCCCCCCCCACCTCCGAGCTCGTGCCCCTTCCCGCCACCGCATCCCCCCGCTCCCCTCACGTCTCCCGCCGGCCCCGGCATCCCCTCAGCGACGGCCATCGCCTCAGAGGCCGGGGCGGGGGGGGGGTGTGGGGTGTGTGTGCTCCTTCCCGCCCCCGCCGCGATTCACCGCCGCTCTTCCTCACGTCTCTCGGCGCTGCGGCCGCGTCCCGGCCCCTGCGGGCGCCTTGGAGCCCGGTTGCCCCCCCCCACCTTGCGCCCCCCTTTTCCCGCCCGGGCTGAGGGAGATGCCCCGGCGCGGAGTTGGCGGTGCGGGCGGCGGCGGTGGGGAAGGAGCGGCGGCGGGGTCTGTGGAAAAGTTGTGTGCTTCCCGGGTGGACGGTGAGGTGAGGGGGGTGCGAAGGGAGAGGGAAGGAGGGAGGGGGGGGAAAAAACCACCACCCAAAACTGCTTACACGAATTTCCAAGCGCTAGACCTGCCTCCGAGATCAGCCCAATAAGAGCTGTCAGGGGAGGCTCCCAGCTCACTTTTCCACATCACTTCACAGTTACATTTGGCAGGCAGGCACGTTGGAGCGCTCAGACCCGGAATTAGTGGATTTATTTGGAATATCCCTGCTTTCCTGGAGACGTGCTGCTGCCGCTGGCTTGTGTGAAGGGAGAAATTAATAACTGCACTTTAGCATGCAGGCACAGAAACCCGAGAAGCTAAGTAACCAGCATCTCCTCCAGCATCAGCAGCCTCAAAAAGCATGAGAAGAAAATCTGGAGAATCCTGCCTGTTCACAGGGACTGGCTAATGTTTTTTACCTCAGCCTTTCAATCCGTGCGTGAAGTGGCTGTCAGCAGGCGGTTTCCTTGGTCCTTGAAAGAGTGAGTATTCATTTTATTAATATTATTTATGTCTCGCTGGCAGAGGGCTGTCTCTCTGTAGATTTCTTTTTGACTTAGTGTCTGTGTTCTCGCAAGGTGCACTGTGCGAGTGCCTTCCTCGTTAATAGGTACGGTATTAGGCTGAACTGTAGTGGCTTATTAAGTCGGGTGTTTTGAAATTCCCGATAATGAAAATGTCATGGGATGCTAGTTAGGATTTTTTTTTTTTATTATTCCCTTGGGAGGAGGAGCGGTGGTGGTGTGTCTGATTCGCCTCCTGTTTTGTTTTTAGGGTGGGTTTGGGTGGGTTTTTTCCCCTTCTTTCCCCCCCCCCTTAAAGGATCAGGAGGACTTTGGATCACAGAGGGTTGCTTCCACGGCTGGAGAACCCGTTTCTTCTTCTTGTTTTCTTATTTAGTACAATAAATCTCTGGGCTATTTCACTGTGTTGAATAGATGCAGGGCTGCATTCATGCATTGAAATAGATTGCAGTTTTCGTGCTGAGAATAAAAATCACCCACCAGACAGATATGTAAATGAGGGAGGAGGAGGCTGGAAGGACCATGAAGGGGGGAAATCCCCCTGATTTATCACCACCTTCCCTCCCCCTAAAGCTTTGCACCCCCTAGATAAATAAATACATAGGAATGGTGTGATAGCTTCCTTTCCTACTTCCAGAGAGGAAAGCATCCCACAAATACTGCTCTTCCTCTTGAAAGCGGAGATGGGAATGAATCTTTATCCATAACTAGCCAGGAGTCATCCCTGTCCCACAAGTTGTTTTCCTTCCCTTTCTTTGGATGACTAAACAGCTAATGCACCCAGCTGAAACTTTGGAGAGGGAGATAGCTCCAGCCGCGGGTTAGGTGCGTGACTGCCAAGGCTCCCAGAGAAAAAATGCAGGAGTCTGCCGACCCCTGGAGCAGGCTGTTCCACTAAACGCTTCATCTTCTCTTTGAGGAAGGCAGAGGAGTAACACGTCCTTACATTCTGCTTGGCTACACTATCTGCTGGGTAGCAGCATCCCAATCGGGAGCCCCGAGCTGTCAGACAGCATCCCTGCTAGACAGTATCAGACCTGTGTACGGTGCTTGGCTGGGGAGCCTGGGAGGCACTGCAAAGCTTCAGCACAGAAAGCCTGTGGCAGTTTCTGTGTGGATGTTATAGAAGAGATTAATTCAAATCCTTATTTAGACACTGACTACCGCCATGAAGGTGACACCACTTAACATAGGCAGAAATTCCTTTGTGGTTCGCTGCTGTTCAGTCGTGTCTTGAATCTGTCTCAATTCAAACAGTTTGCGTTTAGTACCAGACTAAATAGAGTGGAATCAATCCAACCTGGCACATAACGGCGTTACACAAACCTGCTCGTGTTGCCAACAGGTATCAAACTCTATACCCTCACTCCTCTCTCCCTCCTCTTCTCTTTCAGACAGGCACAAACACACATGCTCCGTTTCATGCAAACGATGCTTTTTTTTTTCCTGTGAAAGTAGGAATAAATACTCATACAACTTTCATAAAGACTGATGCTTCTTAACAGGCACCTTGATCGCATAAACGGCTTGCCATTTATGTGTCTCTGACTGCCACAGCCAGGTTTTTTTCGGGGGTGCTGATTTTAAGATATCAAATAGCATTAACTGTGTGTTGTTTCAAATCTGCCATGTTAGTGCTTAATAGGAGGGAAGCTAACAGCTGCTCACTTCAGTTTCAATTAAAGAATAGAGCTGATAACTACCGAAGCTATAGATAAAGAATCCTCTTAACTTTGTTCATCCTCTTTTGGAAATTCTTCAAGAGTTTCTCCTCAATAAGGATAAACAGAAATATGCAGTATTTTTGTATGAAAAATATTCTTCCTCTACATTTAATACCAGACTTACAAAGAGGCTTCTCAGTAAATTTAAGTAAATAATATATATATTTAGAGGACTGAAAACCTTCCTCATGTACGTTTACCTGTTTTAAATACAATGGTAAAGCAGCTAGAAGTTGGTGTTTTGCATACCTGTGAAATTAGCGACTTTCACACCCTTAAAATGTGACAGCAGCAAACCCAGAAGCTCTCTGTAATCATCTCCCAGCTTAATTGTATGAATTTTTGCTACGGCAAAACCTTGGGAAGGGAAGTGATTATGATGTGATGTTCTAGCCTGAGGTTTTCATCCCTTCAGCCTTATTGTTCTACCTTACTGCATGCAGGAGCACAGATTTCTTCTAGCTTCTTCCTAGGCTTGCTATTTACTAACTCTCCCTTCTTTTCTTAAAACTTCTATCCTGGCTCTAAAAAACTTTGATTTCCGTGCCTAGGCATAAGCTGAGGGCCTTCAGTGACCTTGGAGATGAAAGTATTTCATGCAAGTTGGTTCTTAAGTTATAGGCGAGCAGTTTGTTAACTGAGCAGGCTGCTAGCCAAGAAACTAACTTTGGACATTTTCTTCTATATTAAAAAATCAATAAGAAGTACGTGTTCCTGCTTAACAAATGCAGCTGGTTTTAGTAAGAAGTGCCCTGGTATAGGACATCTGCTTCTTCACACCTGCCGTTTTTACAGTTTTCATCTCTGTGAGATGAGGCACAATCCTCCTTAGATGAAGTCACTCAGTGATTTTTCAATATACTCTAGTCATTCCCCATCAGCTCCTGCTACTGAAGTCCAAAGAGAGTTGTAAAGGGGGAAGTAGTCCCACAATCAGATTTAAATTCACTTTGTCATTTGTAATCTTCAGAATTTTTTTATTATTGTTGCACCTTTACTACATAAAGTAATAGGTCCCTGGACACTTTATTTGTTTCACTGTTAACATAGGCTGCATCATTTTCTCTAGAAAAAGATATAGTTGTACTTCCTTCTTTCGGGTATAGAACAGTTACATGTAAGAATACCCATCAGCCATGGACATGGATTTAGGTCTGTTACTAATAAGAAATACTTCCTGATTTTTCTTTCTGTTTCTTCTCACGCAGTTGACGGTTTCATTTTTTAAAATCTTAATTTCAAAAGACCCAAGTGCCCTACGGACTTTTTCAGCGACTTATTGAAATTAGGGGCCTTGAACCCACCCACTTGACCCTTGATACACACAGATGATTTAATTTCCAAAACTTGAGAGACTTTCAAAGGGAAAAAATACTGATCTCTAAGTTTATGAACAAGAAGGAAATGTCAATGTGTACTTTAAGCTCTTGGTGCTGCTTATCTCTAAGTGGTGATTATGAACACTGCAACAGAAACTGGCTCATGCTATATAGTATAAACAGGTATTTTTATAGCATATCCATATGTAACCATAAGATACTGTATATCTTAACAGTATACCTTTTCTATTTTGTTTTCCATTTTGATATTAGAGCCTGACCTTTTGGATATACTATTAATACTATTGTATGCTTATGGTATAGACTGTAGTTGTATCATGGAATCTTTCAACAATGAGTTTAAAATAATACAAACTGAATTCTGTCAGTGGGAGGGAAATGCTAAGGCATTTCAAGCTCGGAACATTTTAAACGTCATCTATACCATAAGATCGCATCAATAGAATTAAATTAGTTGATAGAAACTCAACATTTTTCTTAGTGTTGTTGCCATAGAAAAGGTGGCTCACTTCATAGCTTTTTGAACATAACTGTTTGAGCAGTAGATAGAAGTAGAACAAAATATAGTCCAATTTTAGATTTCAAATATGTGTATGTATGTTTTCTTCCCTGCTCAGATACAACCTTTTGTTCTGGAATCTGTTTAGCACATTTCTTATTTTGTCAACCAAGTAAACAACATCAACACAGTGACATTTCAACTATATTAATAAAATGTTGTTCCCAAAAAACATTGGGATACAGATGGTATCTGAAGTAGTAAGTGCAAGCTGCAAAGGGAAGATGATTTCTGAACCAGTTCAGTTACCAAGAGATGGAGTTAAAGCGTCTGACTCCAGGCAAGAGACTGATCTCTACCTGCCTGAGTCACGAGACTGGCCTTCATCCATGAAGTGCAGTGATAATAATCTAGAATTGATTTTCCAAGAGGTAGAGCACGATGTGTCTTATGGAAATCATTTGCATCGAGAATGATCAGCACCTTCCAATCTATCTGAAATTACTACAGATCAGTCTAGATCTGAATAAGTGAAACCTTCCATGAGAAACATCTACTGTACCCTGCGATGTCATAGACAAGCTCAGAGAAGTGTTTCTTGGGTCTTTGCGACTGGATGTGGGAGTTCAAAATGTCATGAAAGCAGTCAGCCTCGGTAGTCATTAGTTCACAGTTTCAACTTTCTAATTTGGTGTATGCTGGGTCGAAGTTGCTTGCTCCTGGGAAGCAGTGCTCAGCCTCATTTGAGGTGCTCAGATTTAAATCCATTTCCTTTGCAATCACTGATTATTGTAGAAAATATACACATGCATATGATTATTTTCATGTGGTTTTAATATAGATATAAATCATTATATTGAGGTCCCTAAATACTGATGCAAATGGACTATGCATTCAGATGTAGTGCATCTCATTAGTTGAGTTTAGCAATTGAGCAACCTCTTTTAGATTAAATGCAACATCTGTGATTGCCATGTAAGTAACAGATCATCAGACCTTAATTCTTATGTCACTGAAATTTGGATTGAGTTCTGTATTCTAGTCTGTGAGCTTTATTTTTACAAAAGTTAGATTAAAACAAATTTAAAAAAAACAAACCAGAAAAATTCCTCAACCTGAGAACTGCAAAAGAAACTTAATTCAACTCAAATGAGTTGATGGTAAAACTACCATCAAATTAAATAATGCAAAATTGAAGAGCTTCAGTAATTTCATATGTTTCAGCCAAAAAGATTTGAGTAGGTTTACTGCAGAAGTACTGTACGTAGTTAGAAAAGTCCAGTTATGTTCACATTTTAACTTTTCTATAGGTGTTGGTTTTTTTTTTTTTTTAGGTACACACACGTTTAAGTATATGGCTGAAAAGTTTATATAGCTTTCACTAAATCATGGTGACCCATCATAATTTTCTATTGCTTAATAGGAATACATCAGGAAAACTTGTGAGTTTTTCCTTAATTATTATGTTTTGTTTAATTATGTAGAGAGTACCTCATCTTCTTTAAAGAAAACCAATACAAATGAAAGCTCTGTATATCAAAAAAAGACTGAGAAAGAAGCCCAGAAAACAAGATATTTATGTCCTCCATTAATATTTAAACACTTTTCAGCAAGTACAGGATAAGCACAGCCCAGCTGCTGAAACTCTCATGATAAATGATGCCCTAGGCAGAGCATGGTTAACACCTAATTCTCAGTCACAGGCCAATCTGTTTGCCTTTTGATGAGATCTCTTCGTGTTGTGCACAACCTGACACCCCCCCCCCCCCCCCCCCCCCCCCCCCCCCGCCCTTTAAAAGTGATATAGGTCTTCAAATTATGTAATACACCCTCATAAAAATGAGCATCGGTTTGAGAGATGAGCTTGGCATGAGATGAAGCTATTAAATCTACATGTAATGCAGTTCTATTTTAGTCAAAGGAAAATCGCTTTAATCAGTGGACTGTAGAGAATAAAAAATTACTTTGGTTCCTTTCTTCCTCTTACTATAGAATGGAAACAATGCAGATACAACTATTCTTGTCATATTTGAGTTTCTGGCCCACCTTGGTTGTTCAAACAGATGTTTTACTTTCTTCCTCTCCGTTCTGAGCCTGCATCACGAGCTTCTCACCACAACACTGTGAGGTGAACTGATGATTTGACACACATCAGTGGAGTATCTGACTCCTGGAAACCCAAAAAAATTTTTTTTTCTTTTTTTATTTTCTTTTCTAAGTATAAATGGTTGAAAGGAAGTTTGCAAATACCTTTTGTTCTACAATAGATCTAAGACAGCTATATTGAACTAGATGATCTTTTACGTCCCTTCCAACTTGAGCTATTCTATGATTTTAATACCTATTCTTTTGGTATCAGCTGTCATGAAAAATTTAAACCAAAAATAAAAAATGAAAAACCAAAAATAAAATTCCAACAAAAAACACCCAAGCCCCCAACACTAATTTCATTGGAGAGGAAATGCTATAAAACAAGTCATATTCTTTTAATTGCAGCCTGCAGAGCAGATAGTGCCACTTGATCCTGTATCTGTACAATGTCTGTCAGAGTTGGACTCCTGACTGGAATTCCTGAGCACTGTACAGTGCAATTAATAATACAGTAGAGAAAATAATTTGGAAGTGCTAACAACACTTGGTATTTTTTTTAGTTGCACTCCCGTTCTGTAAAATAGTGAACGCTTCTGGAAAGACTGACACTTTTATGGTATCAGAGTCTTGGCAGCTTTAAAGTTGGCCCATGTTGATTTTACTGTTGAAGAGTAAAAAAAATATCTCCAATAAGAAATTCTGTTGATTCTAATACAAATTAAACAATACGCATGACATCACAGGGCCATGGTACTCTTGCTTATTTAAAAAAGATTTTCTGACAGTACATATTTGCCAAAAACTATAAAAGACAATGAGGTAGTCCCATAAAGTAGAGTTTGTAGATATGATAAAGTATCGTGTTAAGCAATCAAGGAATAATGAACAATTTGTTACAATATATTACTTTGATTAAAGAAGATGTGTTTCAATGTGATGGGCATATCATTTTCTCTTTATCTCAAAGCATTAGCCCAGTTGTGTAATGACCTATATCCTGTAGCAGCCTCAGCTCTTCTTCAGAACACCAGTCACGGCGGTGCCTGGTTAAAGCAAAGGAGTAAGGAAACTAAGGAAGAATTTATCTTAGAACAGTTTTTCTAACCTTTCCTTCTCTCTGCCTCTGAAGCAGACCCCTAAAACTGAAGTAACCTGCTTTAGCTAGTAATAATCTTATAGATAGATTAATAAATCCCCCAGTAATATTAAAAGTCCTAAACTCTGAGGAAACTGTTGCATTTCTGTACTGGGATGTGTATTTATGCATGTCTATGGATTCCATCAGCCATATGCCCGGTGCAAAGACTAATGAACACTGGGCTTAAAATGGTCCCTTAGCATTAGACACAAGCTTAATAACGAACCTAAAAAACTGTTCAGATGTCTTTGACTATAAAGAGCAGCAATGCATGACTAAGCATAAAAAATAAGGTGGCAAATCTTTGCACGCTGGATTCTCTGTGTGTAGGACAGAACATCTAAGACCAAAAGAGAGAGGGGAGGTAGTGATGTTAGCATTTTTGCTGCAATAAGTAATTATTTACAGAACTGCCTTTGATTCTGCAGGCAGCCATAAGCAATGCCACACATAATATATCTAAATAAAGTCGGGCAATTGATTTGTGCTTGTATTGGCAGGATCCTCTCCCGCACGTCTCCGACAGCACAAAGAATTCTTCAGGTGTGTGTCACCCTGCTGCTGTAGCAGAGTTAGCATAACATTTCCCATCTCCCTTTGAAATTTCAGGTGCTTGGCCAAAGGAGAGGATGTGTGGATAATGTTTTTCGATGTTACTCTTAACTCCAGGTGACGTAACAGTCCCTTAAAATCACTGTTAGTCAGGGAAGTTTGGAGCGGCTACAAGGTATAATTATGATTTGGGGCTGTGCCTGGGAGGTGTGTGGCCGGAGCCCGGTGCTGGCTGGCTGCTGCCTGCACCCCTCTCTGCTGTGCTGCCGGGGTCGGGATCCCCCGAGTTCCCCTCCCGACAGAGCCTCTGCTCAGAACAGCACATCCAAATCCAGCCTGGCTGCAGCCGAGACAGCGGGAGAGCTTTCCACCCCTAAAACCTGCCAGCATCCACGAATGAGCTGCATCAGACTGCCACGGTTATATACTAGGGGTCCATCAGGGTCCCTAATTGCTTGTTCTCTCTTCTTTTTTTTTCCCAGAAATTACCCTCCACTGAGTTTTGTTGATTCAACTATTTGTCCGACTGCTCTCTAAAGCATATTGTCAAACTTCATGTGCTCTTTGGCAGCACAGCTGTTTGCAAAACTTTGTGGTGTTGTCCTGTAGTTTATGGGCTCTTTATTTGTGCTGATGCAACTGCTTGTGCAGCCGTGCTGTAAAATACATCGGTGCAACGAGCTGGGTTATAAACTTGAAGGAAAAGACTGCTTGAACAGGGGTTTGTTGCAATTGTTTCTAACCCCCCGTTTCACTCATCTGGCTGACAGCCTTGCCTTGCAAATAGCACAAGTGCAGTGAAGAAAGGAATGGGAATGGAGAGGAATTACTGGAAGCGTGCAGCTGGCATGTTGTGGGGTGGGCAAAAACCTGAAATTAAAATCACTCTGGGTGGAAGAACAGCATGAGCAATGGCCCAACCCAGCTCTGTCAAAATGATTTGGTTTAAAAAACACCTTACTATTAAAAGCGTTTAAGTTAACAAGATCATTTTGACAGAACTGGGTTAGGGAGTGAGTGCACACGCGGTGATGCTGGCACAGAAGAGGCAGTAAAGTCTAGCAGGGCCCGCAAGGGGCACTTAGTGGGCACTGTGTGCATGGTCTTCAGAGTAGCCTGTCTGCTTCCAGCCTCAGCCCCTCCTCATCTCGCAGTAAGGTCAAGAACTGCTTTTTAATTAGAATTTTTGGGGGAAATGTGAGTAATCTTCACACAAATGAGTAATCCACTGAAGAACAACAGTATTTATGGCAAGAAGTACTCATTCCTTTGCAGCAGAAACATGAGAGTGCTGCCTCATCCAAGGTAATTTAAAATCAGGTTCAGGTACAGTATAATGGATGTGTGCTGGAAATAGGATGAGTATTAGCAAAGTTATGCGGGCACAGATTACATGATTATTTGTTGGTTTTGGTGTCTTGATAGTTCTGTTCTGATGGACGTTAGTTTTGTTCTGCTTTAATGACAAATGAAAGTCTTTACCACAGTTCTCTTATGAGTAAGAATTATTCCTGCAAGTGAGACAGGGTTGCTAAGGCCTTATATTTTTACTATTGAAAACTTAAGGCTCTATTGTGCTGCCAAAAGAGGATCAATGAAGGAAAGATAATTGTGCTTCCCATGGTGGGAAGGCTTTGCATCGTGTTGCTGCTATTGATGGAAAAGGACCCTGTCTGAATCCTTGAGAAATGGGCCTAGGAAGCAGAAGTGGTAGTGTACCTGCAGCAGTAAATGTAAACCTAAAGAGCTTGAGGAACAGGAAGAGCAGTGTGAAGCCAAAAAAAATAGAAAACCCAAAAGATGCTGAAGCTGTTGTAGGGAGAAGACAACAGGAAGGAGAGGAATGGCCAGAGGTTAAAAACAAAAAAAAATTTAAACAATAACAAAGAATTTACTCGCATGTTAGTAAAGGAAACACTAAAAGATAAAAAATACCAATAGCTGAGTACAGGCTGTCAAAATGGACCCCAAGTTTGCAGCCCTATTGACAGGGGAAATACAGTACCTGATTAGGAGCTGTGGGAAATGGACAGTAAAGAGAAACCCCTCGTTGCTTAATGAATTTCAGATAAAGTCACAAGATGTAAGTTTATCGTCACGTACACCTGCTTAACTTTCCTAGTTTATTCTCCTAACCTATAATAAAACTATTGCCCACAGCTCTGTTTTGCTAGAATAAGGATCCTTATTTCTGGTAGAAATTAAATTAAATGTATTGTTCTGGACACGAATGGAATTGCGAGGCTCCCCAGGAAGCGCGCAGAAGGCGGAGGCTGCCTGCCTGCTGTCGCACCGTGCCACTTGGAACTCTCTAGGTGATCAGTAAACGAACACCTCCATCAATTATTCCAGGCTGCTTGTATTGTAACACGGATTTGCTTATATTGAATTAACATCAAAGTTAGAGATATCTAAGGCATTTTCACTGCAACTCCATTGCCTTTATCTATCGTTTCCCTCCTCATATGGTGGCAGCTTGATATTCGTCTTCTGAATGCATGTGGAAGGGGTCATTTAATGTACAAAATACAAAAGATCCTGAAAATTCTACCAAAAATCCCTGCTTTAGGCAAAAATCACTAACTTCTTGTCTGACATATCTAGTGAAGCTTATTAAGTGAACCAGTATTCAAGTTGGTTTGTTTTTTTTGTCGTTGGTTTGGTTTGGTTTGGTTTTTTTAACCTTAATAGCAGTTGCATAGGAATTGATAAAATTCACTTTAATGAAATAGTGAGGTCAAAGGCCTTAGCTGTTACATATCATCACTACAAATGATAAGGTAAATGCAGAATGAAATAAAGGATGTTGCAAATGCTGTTGCAATTGGTACAACAGCCCTCTGTGTCTCTTTAGTGAAGAAACACTAGAGTGGTTCCAAAATCTTCTAAACTAAGATCATTGTGTAAATCGATGCACTGGCATCGTAATAAAGTGTTTTACTTGACCAGAACAGATATTCTGTGGTTTGAAACCTAAAAATAAATTGATTTTTTTAGAAGCTTTTTATGATCTTACTTTTGCTTCTTTTTCAGTAAGAACCTTACATATTAAACTAGTTTTATTAACCTTGTTAATCTTTTCAACAAATTTACAGCATTATGGTGTTCACCTTTTAAAGCTACAAGATGATTCTAAAATAATTGTAACAAAATTAGTTGCATCAGATATTCTAGCCATTGTAAAGCTTTCCTCCACTCAGATACAACAGGAGAGCTGTCATCTGTTAGTGTATCTGCTGTAACCATCTACTGTCACACCTGGCTCTAGCTTTATGCAGGCAGCTCACTCATACAAGTAACCTACACAGCTCTTTCTGTTCTAAAAGCAGTTGCAATGTATATGACATTAATTTCTGCAGTTAGTGTGCTAGTTATGTTCTGGTGTTAGGTTATAAACTCCTACTTCATTGTAATCACTTTTTGTGTTGTACTGGAATAAAACTTTGGCACTCTATGGCCTAGAGTTTTACAAGCAGTACTCCAAGATGCATGTTCCTGTTAATAGAATAATATTTTTCTAAAAGTGTATCAACATGTACATAAGTGGAAAACAAATTGCTCAGCTTTATTTGTATTTTTTTCTATAGGTCTGCATGGGGAACAAATCCACTCTTATGTTTTTGAAACATAAGACAGTTACCTGAATCCCTGCTACCTGACATAGTGTCACATTTTCTTTCATCTATTTGCCACATTAAAGAAATTCTTTGCATTTTAAATATCAACTTCCCCTCTCAGGGATGCATGGAGAACTAAAGCTGTTTTGTAAACAGCTTTGCTGGATTACAGTTGTATCTATAGTTGCATATATCATACACTGTAAGGGCAAACCACTTAGAACAATGGTGAAGCTTTGTTAAAGAAATCAGCCCAGGGCCATACCTGGAAATTCAAAGCAAAAATTATGCTTTTATCAAAACCAACAAAATCTTTGAGGGTGAAAGTACAGTCTTTAAGGGCCACATGCTTGTCCTCCTTTTGGTTGCTTAGCAAAGGGTAGCTCTGGCTTCACTGGAATAATTTTGATGTCGTTCCACACTCACCACTTCTTCAGACCCTGGCATTATACAAAAAGGGAAAACACTACTGTGCCCTGCCTGCTAGTCTTCCCTGTGCCAGATCTCCCTTCATACCTGGCTTTTTAATATTCTTAGAGTAGCCTGTTTTGTGTTTGTTGAGCTTGTGTAACTTACTCTTCACCAGGTTATTTTATTAAATTAGACTTAACAACATGGTATTTGCATTGCTAATATTTTTTGGTGTGCTTTTGACTCTTCTTTGCCTTAAGGTAGAGCTGAGTAGGGAGCTACTGTGAGGCCAGTCCAGTCACAGTGAATCTTCTGTATTGCTGATAGTGGCTGGGACCTAAATTTGATTGGAGTAAGTGAAGAGTAACAGGCAGGGAGTCTGGGGGAGGAACTGAGGAGGAATGCACTGAAAGGAACTTAAAGCTTGCCAAGGATTTAGAGTGGCAGCCTGAAAAACAAATATCCTGTTCTTTCTTCAAACAAAAATGTTTCTATGAGCATCATGTTGTTTTATCTCATTTATTTCATCTCTTTTAGAAGGCAGCTTGTTATGATTAATTAGGAATTGTTTTCACAAAGGCTCTTGAATATGAAAAGACGTGCTTTACTTTATTATTATTATGTGGTCCTGCGAGTAAAAAGAACCATACCAATTTGTACTGGCAGAGTAAGAAAGGCAGTCATGGCCCACTTGGGTTCTTCAAAAGGCTTTCTTGGACAAACGTGTAATGTTCTATTCTGTTTCTGGTGGGCCGCTCTTTCTGAGTCAAAAATGACTTTATGTGTAAACACTGAAAACTCTTAGCTATGGAAAAAGACTCTCAAGTTGGGTTTTCAATTTATGCCTCCAGTTTTTCATTTAATCCTGAATATCGTTTGAAGATTATGTTTATTATTCTGTTTTATGATAGTTCTATTTCTCCTGTGTTTCAATTCTTGATCCATTGAAGGGCACCCTGGCAGACACGCGCCCCTACAAGCCCACTCACGTATGCACAAGGATCCCACACAAACAAACTTTACCACTTTCATTGCAAGTGTGGCTGTTTCTCTTTTTTGATACCTTCTACCACCAGACATGCCCCAGGAAATGTTGGTTTTTAACGTGTGCCAGAAACCAGCACTAGACACCTCCAGTTAATTCTCTTGACCCAAGAGGGGCTTTGGAGTGTGACTTGACAGACCCTTCCCAACAAGCAATTAGACTGTTTGCTCCTTGTCCTTTTCTCTTTCTGGGATTGAGAGAATGCCAAGAGATTGAAGGCTTCTCTTGCTTCTCTTGCATTTTTCCCCAAAATCTCATAGCGAGAGCACGTTGAGTTCCCTGGTTTCTTTCTTTCCCTCTGGGTTGGCAGTGGGGCCTAAAGGATGTTCCTGAGCCATAGTTACTTCTGTAATGAGTATTCACCTCATTCTTGATGGATTGTCAAAGCACTGGGCTATTAGCTTACCATTCGGCCATGCTATTTGAGAGATTGACTTTGAGTTTGGTAACGGCTCTTCTCTGCTTTTAACAAGACAGGTTTCTCACAGTTTCAGGTTTTCATGCAACAGATTTCACAGTTGCTTTGGCAATTACTGGAGTTTAAAAAAAAATGACTTTTTACATTGTTTGCTTTTAAAATAACAGCTGACTTTTACTGGTGTTATTCATTTTTCAGCTATGTTCTTCTATGAGTGTGTATGAACCTAAAAAAAACCAAACCCACTCTCCCCCCCAAAAAAAACCCAAACCCCCAAGATTTTCGTAGACGTGCAGCACTAGGAACTCGTTTTGAAGTGGAAAAAAAAAGTCAGCCTAAGACACTCCTTAAGCTTAGGAATAGACATTTCTACTTCCCGTGTATGTAGTGGTTTCTCATGAGATCATTTGGATGTGAATCAGTTGATGAAAACGTATCGGGAATCTTTTTCCCAAACTCCAGCCTCATTAGAGTAGCTGTAATGTAAAGCTGTAAGGTAGCCATTCTCCCCGAGCCATGTCCCATCTGTCTTTCTAAGTGATCCATGGCTGCACTTCAGGTTTTGCCAATCACTGTGGCATTAGCAAGCCCTGCCATGTTAACTTGTTTGTCCATTTCAATGAATATTTACATCGAGATGAAAACCTGGTGTGGACTTTCTAATGCATGAAAGGAGGGGTGGGGAAAGAAAGACAACATGCTCCCAAGTGTCCATCGAGGAAAATGTCTTTGAAATAAGATCTGTGTGTTTTCTCGGAAAGTGAGAGATGCTGAGAGTCCTGCAGTGCAGATACGTATAGATGAGTTACCTTAGGTTCTGGTAGTGGTCTGGTTTGGGGATTGTGGATTTTATAGAGGACTTACCAGTCCTGGTCCTGCACTGGGCTCTGAAGGTTTTGCTGAGCTGTGTGCTGCTGCAGCCAGGTGATTACTGAAATGAGAATGTACTGCTGGAGCCTTGTACTCTTACTAGAAGCAATATTTTTTTTGCAGAGGAAAGGAGAGTAAGTCTGTATGCAGCAACATTATTTTGTTTGACTTTTATTATTTGACATGCTAAGTGTTTATAGTTGACTACATAAAAAGTACAGGCTTAGCAAGAAGGCCAGGAGCTTCTTCAGGCCCTAAGACAAACTGCAAGTATAATGTGTTCCTGAGTGCGTGTAATCATTTCTCTGGCTCTACTCTCACTGTGTCAGGCAATGAAGGAATTCACAGAATCACGTAATTTATTTTTTTTAACCCATTTAACGTGCACTACTATTATGTACTACAAATTTAAAACCTAATATGGCTTGTTTATGATGTAAAAGTAAATAAGATCTTTCAGAATGCTTTCCCAAGCTCTGTAGTCACTTATTTTTTCTTTTTTTTTTTTTTTTCTCCCTCTACCAGGAATCTTTAATGACTGGAAAACTCAATGGATCATGTTTTTATAATCTAAGTTATTTTTACCTTGACTGTGCTGTAAACACATGGAGGAGCTGTAAGTAAATGTTCTGTACTGCATGATGAATTGGATTGCTACAGTCTGGAGGAAAGCAAAATAATAATTTCATTTCTGTGGTGATTTGCGTAGCTTGTGGTACAATGCCAGAAAGACTAACGGAAATGCTTATGGATACGTGGACTCCATTAATAATATTATGGATTACTGTCCTTCCTTCCATTTGTATGGCTCCAATGAATCAATCTCAAGTACTACCAAGTGGATCTAGTACAGGACTGAAAAGGCTAACTGAAGAACAAAGAGTTTTGAACCGTTCCAAGAGAGGCTGGGTTTGGAATCAAATGTTTGTATTAGAAGAATTTTCTGGACCTGAACCAATACTAGTTGGCCGGGTAAGGCAAGATTATTTTTTTTTTTTCTCTGTGTATATAAATGCACAGCCTGTGAAGGTCTTCAGTCATACTCTTCTAAGAAATTCAGGTTTGAGTTGTTTTGTTATTCTGAAATTCTTCTCAAATATCAATACTTTTTTGCTATAAATGTACGTCAATTCAAGGGTATGGTTTGCTGATTAGATAACCTGCTATTTACAACAAAATTATGCATATTCAATTTGACAGAAATATCCAAGCCATGTATGTAATCCTTTCTGTGCTATCGTTAGTCATCACTCCTCACCTCTGTCAGCTGCAGATTTTCACCAAAGCAGCTTATTGTAATATGTTCCTATTCATTCAAAATATATTTCTATTCATTCAAAAAGGTCATGCTGGGATTCAATGACCGATAGGTCATTTTCTATCTCCAGCCTGATCACACAGAAGTTATTTATGCTCTGAGAACTTTTGAAAACCAAAACAGGAAAGGAAGGGTGGTATATACAGCAAATTACAAGGTACTAGTTTATAGGAAGGTTCCTGATATGCACAAATATGAAATAACGTTATTGCCACAGATTTTGTAATTTACTTTCAAAGTTAGAAAGATAATACAAGGAAAATGATTGTGTTTTTCTATGTGTCCTGGCTTACTTGGTGCCTTAAATCTTTGCTTGTTGCCAGGCATTAGCTTGTTCTGTAGCTCAGTGTATTACCCCGTCAGTGATTCAGCCTTGCACTTGCAGTTTTTCTAAACAGAGATCACAGGCCATCTGCATTCATCAGGAATGAATTATCTTTAGAATTCTTCTTAGAAAAGAAGTATCTGTTCCTAAATGCACATTTAGCCTATATAAATAAGCTAAGTTATAAAGAGCAGTTATAAAAGAGCAGTTACAAATACCTTGATTGTTTATCACAAAAGTTCATTTCCCTTTGAATAACCAGGTATGTTATTGTTATAGCACCTGGCTATTGAAACGGAGTAAAAGACCTAGAGAACAGAAGTTAGGGATATCAGTTAATGATAATTTTGTAAATTCTCTGGGTAAATTAATAGTATATAGTATTATATAGGGACTGTCAGTAGCTGTATCTATTATTGAAGAGAACACATGTGGCAGGGGGTTGGAACTCAATGATCTTTAAGGTCCCTTCCAACTCAAACAATTATATGATTCTAAGTGGATTCCTAACTTTTCCCTGGTGTAGCCACTTTCAGGTTGAAACATCGGGTGAGAAGGTGTAATGAATTTTATATCCAGTGACTTCGAAGCACTATATTAATTTATGTTTGTATCAGGTATTATATATCTGTTCTCATTTGTTTTGACGTGGTTAGTAACACATCTATTTCAACTGACCCATTGTTTTTAGAATCTTTTGGTCAGGCTGTTAAAATGATTTTGAGTAGCTGGGGAGAATTCCTGACTTTGTACTTTGCAGTACTTTGGATTTTCAGGGTATATCCAAGTCTTAATTTTTTTACAATATGAGGTTTTTTTGATGGATATAATACCCTGAATTGTTCAAGTCATTAGCGAATAGAAGTGTGGGGGTTAAACTAAGCCAAAACAATAAAGACATTTTCTCATCTTGTGCTAGCGTTTTGAATAGAATTAGCTACTCTAAAATGCTGTGACAATCTATTTGTTGAGACTGCTGCATAATTAAAACACTGCATGATACAGATGGAAACAAACAAAAAGTGAAATTTGCTCTCATAGGGAGAAATCCTTGGTTTATTCATGAAATGGCTTAAAATATTCTTGTAATTCTTGTCTGTATTTTTTCACTCTCTCTAGAAAAATCATCTATATTTCTGATGTATTTTTCTTTCCGGAGGTTTACGAGTACTATGGGCACTTTCAAACTTTTCTGTTGTCAGTGGGAACAGAGGTACTCAACATCTTTGAGCTGTTCTTAATCCTTCTTGACTAGAAAGCAGCAACTCCCTCAATTACATTTTTTGGCAATTCTCCTTCCCAAAACTTAAAGGTGTACAGAATGTCACAAGCAAAATTCTCTTCACTTCTCCTCGAAGTTGAGCAATAGTTTGTCCTTTTTCTTATCCATCACAATTTAAACAATAACCTCCTTTTGATCTGTACTTACTGAATTCTTCCTTTCTACATTATGTTCTTGGACAAACCTTTCAGTTTTGCCTCCTGCCAAAGGATTTGCACACTTTGGGTAGTTTTTGCATTCTCTGACTTTCTTTATCAACAACCTTTCTGCCCTATGACTTACCTTAGGTTGTTTTTTTTCAATTTTTTTCCATTTTTTTTCCCAGAGTTTGAATACAGGATGCTCTGTAAAACACAATATAGTCAATTAACATATAGAGGCTGGTATTGTGGAGAGTGTGATACCAAATGTGTATGCCACCTGTTTGCTGCTTTTTCTGGACATAGATGTGCTTTTATGCCATTATAGAGGCCATGTTGCTTAGATGTGCTTACATGTTCAAAGTACTACTGTAATCTCCAGACAAATTTATTATTAGGCAGTTAATTTTTTCAAAGGGAATATTCTTGAAGTAAATAGGTTATGTAGGTTGTGGGTTTTGTCTCTTTCTGCACTTTTGTGGAGTGTACATGGTACTTTTCATAGTTGTGTATGATTTTTACAAACATATAATTAGGTGCTCTCAATAGTAAATATAAAAATAAGTTCTTGCACAAATAGTATACAGACAAGTATAACTTTATGTGTGTTCTCAAATACAGCTTTAAAGCCCACTGAAAATTCAGCTCTTAAGAACTGCTCAGAATAATATTGAAACTTGTCATGTTTTTCATTTTAGTGGGTGGAAGGGCACTGAGTAGCAGCATTTGATTCTAATGGAATTGAAATGTGTATCAGCAAAATAAAACTGAAAATTGAGGTTAATTATAATACATATAAAGAGAATACAAATCACTTTCTAACTAAAAGCCTGAAAATAAAATCCATGCAGCCATTCTGTTAGTTAAAAATATCTCATACCAAAGGTTCTGAAGTACAGAGAAAGTTTAGCAAGATGGGATTTACAGAGATAGGTAATATCTTTTATTAGGCTGCTCATTTTTTCTGGGAAAAACAGCTTCTAGCCATAAAGACACTTCTTTAGAATTTGAAGTGCTGCAATACAACTGCACGCTCTTCAAAGGTACTTACTCATTGCTATTCTGCATGAATATATATTAATAAATACATTCCTGATGTATTTGGTTTAATAAAGGAAAGACTGTGAGGTGAGACTAATAAGAGGGTTTAAAACCACCATGAAAGCATGGTGGTTTTCCTCAATGGCTTGAGTAAAGGACAGGAGAAAATCTGTTGCTTTCATTCTTGCAATGAGTTTGAACAATATGCACTTTTAATGTCCGTTTTCCTCATTATATTCAGTAGGATCAAGCTCAAACGTAAAATGAGCAGCTCTACTTGAGTTCACGCATCTGTAAAGTGTGTGAATACTTATCTCTCAGGGTGACTTCTGAATTTGAGGTTTGTCTACGAAATGCTAGTTTTCCTTTCCTGTCTGTGTTAATATTGCATTTATTTTAACACATAGTTTTATAGTAAGTTCCATATTGTATTGTTTTGATCTGTACATGTGGAAATGTATATATGCGTTTTGAGAAATATACAAAGTAATCTCTGCATCTTTGTGTGAGGTGTTCCCAGTGAGTTTGGTTTTGTTCACAGCAGTACAGTGCAGAAGGGTAGGTTTACAAACACCCTTCCATACCTTTATTTTCCATCCACAGGAACAGGTAGGTACTTTCCAAAGCCGCTCTAGAAGACCCCATAGGCTGCAATATTGCTGTCAGCACTTTGCTGACATCCTGGTTGGAGCGCAGGGTGACGCGGCCGCGCCGTCCCCGCGGGCTCCATTAGGGACAGAGAACTTTGAGTTGAAACCCAAGTGGTGCCTTGGCTCGGCCTCCTCTGCACCCGCTTGCAGCGCCGCGGCGGATGTGCTGTGGGATCTGCCGGGCAGCAAACACCACTCTTCTTTCACAGGAGGCAGGCGCTGAATTCTCAATGAAACAGATAACATGGTTAAAAAATACTGAGAAACTAGGGTTGGAGTGGACGTTTGTTGCTGCTGTTTTATGGAGCGTGGGTTATTTGCCATGTTTTAAATGGATAAAATCTGGTTTAATAGAGATTTCTAAGCAAAACCTGGGGTAGTTAATGTGTTAACAGATGTCTTTTGTAAGTACAATGCATGGAGAGAACAAATGAGGGAACGAAGGTGACAAAAGTTTGGTTGGTTTGTGATGGGGTTTTTTTTAGTTGTTTTTTTTTTTTTTATAATCCTTGTCTATCCATGAAATGAATGGTCAGAATGAAGTTCAGATACCAAAACCCACTGACGGTCAGTCAGGTGGGTGCTGTTTCTGTGATATCCTTCCTCCCCAGTTTCTCCCAGACCGTTCCCCTTTTTGAACTTGCCTCATTCCAATCTCAAGGTAATATGTTGCATGTTTTGCACACAGTCTCTGCGATCAGAGACTTGTAACAGGAGCAGGCCAGGGAACACCAGCCCTTTTGTCCCCTGCAGAGCCAGTGGCGTGTGGCCGGCAGGAGAGACCTGCCAGCTCTGAGAACGTGCTCTGAAAAGCCGGGACAGGGGAGGGGACAGTCCGGACTGAGCTGTGAAGGAGTGTGGCCAGATCAACTCTTCCATGCAGTGCGGTCTCAGGTAGACATTTTTAATCTGTGACTGTGAATTTTTTTTTTCTTCCTTGCTTCTGATTTACATGGTATGTGTCTTTCACTCTGGTAAATGCAGTTCTGTTTTGGGTTTGGTTTTGATAGTTTATAGGATGAGGGAGACAGGTACCTTTTCCTTTTCAGAGCAATGGAGGTTTTCCCCTTGATGTATGGGGCTTAGGTTCAGGCCTTTTGAGGAGAAATCATTTTCCTGTAGGAGGAGCAGTGGAGAGGCATCATGTTTTCACAGTTAAGTGCTCCAGGCTGCTATACTGTAAAAACTGAACCTGGAAATGCAGAGAGCACTTATAAATAGCTTCAAGCTGTATGTTCTACATTATACATGCTTTATGCAATCTTTGATTTCATTGCCAACATACATTTTATCTCTTAACGAGAAAATGTTAAAATCTTACTTGTTTAAATTTATAATAGTTCTGTTGAAGTACAAGTGATACATATATGCAAAGTAAACAAGGTTTTAATTAAACCAGTTCTTTCCATGCGTTTTCCTTTTTATTCCTGCGTTGAGCTTGTGATTATAATGGCTGCCTGAAAAGGCTGTTGTACTCAAGTGATACAAACCAGAAATGTATACAACTTAGGCTCTCCTTACTTCAGGGATGAATTGCACGCTGTTTCCCTGAATGGAAGAACTGGTTGTGAGCTAGAGGTGTAGCACAACCCCAGCATAGGTTTCATAGGGTGTGACATGGTCCGGCACTAATGCATTGTTAAAGTTTTCTCAGTTACAACAACATATTATAGAGATTCTCCTCTTCTAATATACTCTTGTATGTTTTGCTATCTATGATTTAAATGCATCCCATAAAATATTCAATATCTGAAATGTTGCAAAGTCAACATAGCTTTCTGAGCCCTAGATTTTTGTTGTTGTTTTGCAACTGTAATTATACAGTAATTTTCCCACTTATGTTTAATAAACTCCCAGAAGCTGAAATGTATCATTTATTTTGCTACTGTATTCTTTATGGAAAATACTAATTCCCCCTGCCTTTTGTGTGCTTCTGAAGGAGAAGAGATGACTGTGTACTTCATAGAATGCTCCAGTTTACGTGGTCTAAATCAGCTTAGTAAGCACAACTATAAGTAGCTCTGAGAAAACTCAATTAAATATTGCTTCAAAACCAATAAATATACAACATTTTGTCGAAGCCGAATAAAAGTAGTGGGTTTTAAACAAATATTTCTGAGTCTGCACAGACTTCATTTGATTCTTTTTAACTAAGTTCTAAGAAATTTCTTCTTGGAACATATAATTTAAACAAGACAGTTTGAGTGAAGTGAGCTGATAGTGTCTACATTTTCTGATACAGTGTAAAAATCATTTTCATGATCTCTCTTAATGTTAACAAACAAGATGTATCTTCAGACTCTAAAATGTTTATTTCTGGAAGTATCACTGAGTACAGCTGAATGTGTTCATGGTCCCTCATTTCCATTCTGGGGGCATGATACAAACACAATTTAAGTGGAGTCACAACTGTTATGTCAGCTATACAGCTGGACTGGTAATAACTTCAAGGAGGCATTTCATCAGATGCCTCCTCTATTTCTTCTCCACGCTGTTAAAACAAGGGAGTTAAAAAGTGGCACATACCAGTGCTTTATAGTGGCAAGTTACTTATGAATCCTGCATGGTAAAGGGTCAGCCTGCAAAACACTGTGCACCTTCTGAGCTGTTTGTGTTTTCTTTACTGAAATGGAAACACCTCTGTGACGTGATTTGCACCTTAAAGTTTAGACGTCGTAGACAATAAGTGTAGAATAATTTTAAAGTATAGGGTTGGGGTTTTTTGTGTGGTTCCTTTTGCTGTTTTGATTTTTGCAAAAAAGGATGGTCTACATGATGGACATGATTACACTGTGTGTGCTTAGGCATTTGGATCCCCTGATGTTACTTTAATGTTATTTACTGAAATTTCCTTGTTGTATTTTTCCAAAGCCACAAAGACTTCTAATATTCTGGAAAAAAACACCTAAGATTGAGAATTTATTTTGTTTGTGAAGAATTAGAAGCTTGTATACTTCTGTTCAATATATTGATCTAAACACTTTATCTTTCTCTCAATGAATTGAAATGTTTTCCAAGTATGCATGCAAAATGCTGAAGTGACAGTATGAAAAATGAAGTAGAGCCTTCCACATGATATTCTGCAGATGCCCTATGATCGTTTAGACTTTCCAACATTGCTTTGGTAAATGGTTTTCAATTTCTACCTGTAGGGCCCACCCCTGGTGCTGTCAGGATGCTTCAGTTCCAGTTGTCAGTTTAACTACCAATTAGTGCTAGTTGTGATGGTGGTTTTTTGCTAAAAGATTGGCCTTTCTGAACTTGACAAACATATTTCCCATAGACCATGGAAAAGCTATCAGATAGGAGTGACTTCCCAAAAGCAACAGAACATGTTGCCTTTCGATCAGTAAAGTTAAAGGGTTTATTTATTGTTTTCAGATCTTGATATGATGTGCCTCAATTTGCCAAGGATTCATTTAATGAAAACCTTAAAAATAATTTTGCATCTAAATGAGAAAGACTAGTTCCTTTAGTGTCTGCAGGTTTTCCAGTAAGAGCTCTGGAGCTTGAAGTGGGTGATGCCTCGTGAACTGAATGACATCTGAGTAAGGCTGGCTCTCTAGCCTGGGGACAGCTCTATATTTTTAGCATCTAATAAATACATGTCCACAGTAATCACGAGAATAATTAGTTTGCTTGTGAAAATAATGGGAAAGAGGTTGCATAAATTTGTTTCTTGAAAGTTCAGTTTTAAAAGTTGGGCTTTTTTTCTTATTCTAGTAACGTGAAAAAAGAAAAAGAAGAGTAAAACATGTTGAATGACACACCAAGGATGTCACAGCTGAGGGTCTTTTGGCTTTGGTGGTGGTTTTTGGATGAAGCCAGGGATGTTGCTGTGCAATTTAATTTGAATGTGAAGCAGTCAGATTCATTACAGAAATAATTTGCAGCAATAATTACTATAGGCAATGTTTATAGGTAACTATTATATGAAAGTTGTGCATGGGGCATGTGGCACTTAAAATGAATGGAGATAATTTTACTAAAGATACTTAGTCAAATATTTATGTTGCCCCTTGGTGATCCCCAAGGAACACCTGTAGCGATACAGAGTAATATATAACTTTCCTTTTTCCTGAGGACTCTCTATTGGTGTGAAGATTCTCCTTTCATAATTTCTTTCAAAGCCTTTATTTTACACAGTCATGCCAGCAGCTAAGAAAAAGTAAGTGTAGCTCTCCCTGGAGACTCTCAATGCCATTCCTGAATTAACCGGAGGAATCATTAGGAGCAACATAAGAAGTCCCTTTTCTTGTTTCAGGGCCTGAGCTCAATAACTGTTTTTCCACCCAGCCCCTGGTGAACAGAAGCAGAGCTGGGGGGTTGTGTTTCAGCTTGCTGTGCTGTGTGTTGCTCTCAGATCCACCTCAGTGAGAGGGAACACGGGGATATCAGAGTGATTCAGCCCATCACCGAAGGCAAAGAGCTCAGCTCGAGTTAGAACCAGCAAGAGATATTAGTAGTTCAGAGCACTCTAGTCATCTGCTGGTTTGAATCCAGAAACCTTATTATCTAATTTTCTTTTCCCTTGCTGAGAGAATTGCTTATGTGTATTGTTACCAAGTGAGAAAAGGTGAATTTTACTATATGCAGAGCTGGTGGTGGGCATCCATATCTGAACCAAACCATGGCTCTTCTATCACATTATTTTTTAAGGTCATCAGGCTACAAATATCAATAAGAGCTGTGATATGTTATACACCTGACCTAAAAAATCAGGATATTAAAGTGAATGGAAAAAACCCACCTTATTTTTTCAATTAATTTGGGATAATCTGCAATTTAATTGATGCAGATGATCCTGTATGTTAAAGCGTGATGCAAAAATCTCACAATTTGATGTTACTCAACTCAAATAGCTTAATGAAAATCCACCATATTTTTACAGCATGAGTTTTCTAAATGCAATTACTGGCATCGCCACTCCCTTTTCATTCTTTTTTTTTAATTGTCTGTTTTGCAGGCAACCTGTTCTCTAATAATTATGTAGTCTAAGGTACGCTTCTCAGTTCTTATCATTGTTTTGTCATATATCAAATGCAATGTCCAGAGGCAAAATGTTTGTGTTTCTTCCTTCATGCAGAATCATCTGAAACAAGACTTAATGTCAACACAATATTTCAAATTTGTTAGTTTATTTCTTCTAATTAATGGATCTTGATTATTTTGTTGGATATCCCACATGCAGTTGGATAACTGTGAAGCGGGTGCTTCTAGGTGATCTAGTACAAGGACTTTTACATTTTATTGAGTATTCATATGAATAAACAGAGGTTACTTAAATCATTTAAACCATATTTATGGACCAAATTGAGATTCAAGTGATGGTGGGGTTTTTTTAAGGGAATCTTGGCATGGACTTGTTTCATGTGTGAATTTTTAGATCATTGTACCTACTCTCAAAGCATACATGGGGGGCATTTTTATAAACTGAACTTCAGCAAATGAGGAATGCTACACCAAGTAACAGTAAATGTGAAAGCTGTTAATGCTGCTGTTTATATTAAGAAGCCTTAGCTAAAATTTTGATAGGTTTTGATGAGTAGGAGACAATTCCTTCCTAAAAGCTGTTACTGTTTAAATAGGATGTTCAGCTTGTAACTGAGGAAGAAAATATAAGAAAGATGGTGTGGGCAGGGAGCTAATTTTCAATGTTCACAATTGTGTCTGAAGTCCATTGCCAAGGGACAAGCTTTCTGATTCTCCATTAATTTCCACAGAGCTCTCTCCTACTGGCCAGTAACGGTGTCACAAGGTGGAAAGACCAGATGTTATTGGGAGGTCTAAGACACAGTGTGATTACTCAAGTGTGGGGGGCGTTCTGTAAAAGATGTGTGCTATGCAATTATGAATAAATGTGATATAATGGCAAATAAGTGTGCTCTTAACTATATTGAATGTAAGGCTTATGGACAAGGTAGAGCTGTAGTACCTCAAAAATGAAGAAAATTACAAACACTCTAAATTGTATGAATTGGGCTTCTCTTTCTATGTAGAAGGCAACTTCACTGATCATCCCATTAAGTAATCATTTTGTAATTGATCTAAATTCTGACACTCCAGAAGACCACATGCTAATTACTGCAAATTACTGTTAAGCGAAGGAGTGCTATGAATTGAGCAGTATGTTTGTGTAAATAAATATTTGGATCTTTAAGGGAACTTTTTCTGAATAAATGTTCCTCTCTAAATCAAGTACATTCTGTACAAACACTGTAATAGTTCTCTGTGGGACAAAGTCTGGATAGTAAAGCAAAATTTTGCTCTACTGGTCAGGCTGGAGGCCTGCTCTGAGACAATTGGTTCACTGCAATGCTTGGAATGTGGTGTGACATGTATTGTGCTTCATACTTGTAAAGTGAAGAAAAAAATATGACTGAGTCAGTATTTATTCAACTGACATCTCCTATGCAGAATCAAGAATACATTTGTAAATATACTTTCCCCACTCTAAAACTGGAAGATGTGGCTCCTTTTTATCTTATCTTATCTGGGCCAATAATCCAGTAATAATTAATCCTTAATTTATTCTTTTCTCAGTCACTTAATTTAGAAGTTGCTTGTCCTTATTATACCCTGTGATTTTTTCTGTTACAGAGCCTGAATTTCTGCTTTGTGACGCCGTGTGCTTTGCAGTATTGCTTCTAGTTGATAACAATAATTTTGAGGGGTCCAGCCTTCTAGAACTGTGAATTACTTCAGATCTAATAGAACCATAGAATGGTTTGGGTTGGAAGGGACCTTTAGATATCATCAAGTTCCAACCCCCCAGCTCTGGGCAGGGACACCTCCCACCAGAGCAGGTTGCTCCAAGCCCCCTCCAGCCTGGCCTTGAACCCCTCCAGGGATGGGGCAGCCACAGCTTCTCTGGGCAACCTGGGCCAGTGCCTCACTGTACTGGCACTCAGTGAGTGCCTCACTGGAAAGGATTTCTTTCTAATATCTAATCTAATATCACTTATCCTATGTATTTCTATCTCTCTGTTATTTTCAATTGACTCAATATGAAAAATTTCATATTAAGCTTGTTTTGGGAGGCATGAAGAGTTTTGGGTGTTAAATAAAAGCTGATATGGTTTTATTGATAGGAATTAATGATGGGATGTGTAAATAGGAAAGGTATTCTTGTATATAATGTATCACAGTAAAGCTGTGGAAAGGTTTGTCCTTGGTACTGTTCTGGTCTTTTTATTACAAAGACCAGGAAGACCAGTCAATAACCACTTATTAATGTTTTTCTCTCTCCTTTATTGTAGCTTTAGGTACATTAGGCCTTCAGTAATTATCTCATTCATAATCCTCTATCATGAGTAATATTTTCTGCATCTTGTGAAGCATAATTGGAAAATATTTTCTTTAGATGTACACTATTTCTATTCCCTCTTTAATATAACTTTACCCAAGAGTATCTTGCCTAGGAAAAATGAACAAGCATAATTTTATACAGGTAATCAAATCTCTCAAATGTTGGCACATTTTCCTTTATCTCCATGGGACCAAAAGCTAACCTTCAAATAAACCTAGGCTTTAAAAGAGAGGATTTCAGCACACAATTAGAACTCAAATAAGCTTGTACAAGGCAACTTGAACAGAAGTGCTATTTTGAGTTATTAGTATTGTATTTCTACTACAGGGTATTCCATTTGATTAATACAGAACTGCAGGGGAATATATGTATTAGTCTAAGGGTATGCGTATGTGTCTTGGTGTGTGTATATATAGATATGTCTAACATGATTTAAGCAGTGGTTTATAGCAGGAGTTCACTGCCTTTCTAAATAATTCTATTTTTTTTCCCCACTTGGGACTTAAAACCACATCTTGATACAGATTTTATCTTATTAAGTTGGTCAAAATAAATGTAGGGGGGGAAAAAAGAGATCAGCATGTCTTTAGAATCGTCTTGGTTGCAATAAACCATTGAACAGTTAATTTATTCCAAACCTTCTGAAATAAATCATGTTGAAGTGGGAGACAAGGAAAGCCATACAGAATCACAGATACAAAGCTAAGGACTAGTTTTGGGCAGAGCAGACACTTTCAAGGCTGGTGTATGGTAGACTGAAAATGACACCTTTCAGTCTCTATTTTTGTTGTGGAATTGAACATTCTCGTTTCTATTTTCACTTGTTTCGGTATCAATGGCTCTTGTAAATACAGACCCCAGAGAAAAATGATACTGAAAGATGATATGACTCTCCAGCTGTAAACAATTTACCAGGATTCTGGTAGTACCCAGCAAGAAGCTGCCATTTTCACAATGCTTGTTTTAGAGAAGATGCTGGGTCACCCAGTGAAGAGGTTCGCTTGGGTTTTTTTCCTGTTCTAGTTCAGAAGTTTGACTTTACATTAATTGCATGTGTAAATGCAATATTAGGCTTATGCAGGTAACTAGGGATGTAGGAATATGCTCTTTCTCCAGGACCAAATTTTGGATTATTTAAAATTCCACTTTCAGTTGGCCACATTATTCTATGGCTATTGTAGATTAAGTCTGATAATTGAGGTATGAATTTAGGGATTTTATGGTTTTGGGCAAAGATTTTTCTATTTTGTACTGCCATGAAACTATCCACTGAGTTCTTCCAATTATAACACTTGAGTTCAAAGATAATTTGCTTAGTGAGTTCTTTGTTAATCATTGTCTTAATTTACTGTGAAAACATTGTTAAAAATGGGATAATTAGTTTTTTTTTAATCTGGTGCAAGTATGATTAAAAAAAAAAAAAGAAAAGAACAAAATCTCTCCATACAAAAGAAAAAATCTCTCTCTTTTTAACCCGAGTTGAAGCAGCAATGGATATGAGGTAACTTGGCTGATGGTCTTGATGATCTGCCGAGTTTCTTTGGTGATAGACCAGACTGGTATCACCCGGCTCTGCCTGGAATTTCAGCCCAGGCAGAAAGTACTCCTAGTGCCAGAATCTTTACGGATCCTTCCCTGCGTTAGGATCATGGCTCAGGCTGGTATTGCTCCTCCAGAAGAGAGAGAGCTTTCATTCATGGGGTCCTGATAGTCTGAGGTGGGTCTGTTCTTAAACTTCTTCCCTTTGCACAAGAAATTAAACATCAATGGGCAAAATGAAGAACAGGGATAAAGAGAAATGGTATAAATTAGGGGAAGGGAATTAAAAGGGATAAAAGCCACCGTTCTGGTCTTGGAGGAGAGGACTTTCAAATACCTGCCTAATTATATGAGTAGAAGGTGGGACAAGGAAATTGTCCGCATATTTCCTGCATTCTCTGAAATTTTGCTGTGTGGTTCTATAAACCAGGTCCTCTCTGAGAAGGTGTGTCTATTTTTACATCCCAGTGACGGGGATGTCTGGAATATACGTGGACTGAGGGCTGGCAGCTTTCACACAAACCTGGCAAAAGACATTTCTAAGTCTTTCTGCAAAGCTAGGAAGCTATCTGCTGATGTCCATATTCATGCTAGATAGTTGACCTGCAATAGACCTAGTAGCTAATTGACCTGAGAATTGCTTAGGAAATAAAATTTTGTAATCCTCTGTGATCCTTCTTTGTAGGTGAGATGACCTCCACCATTCCTTACTTGGCTCTCAGTGGCCATTGAACTGTACTATACTTCAGTCTGTTTTGTACGTAGGTACTTTTAATATTATTCAGCATTTCAGTTGTTCTTGCAAAGCTTACATCTCCTTTGAGTGCGCCTGTAAATCAGGCCTTTCAGGGGGGAGAAATAGATATTAGTACATTTTGGCAAGTCTTAGGGCTGGATAATGTATTCAGTTTTAAAAATAAGAATTTAAAAAAAATGAGAAGTCAACCTCAGAGTGCAGAGGCCCTGAAGGCCCCGGCGGTGAGGTCAGAGGAGCGGCACGTTCACCTCCACGTGTGGGAACAGGTGCCATGCCAGCTTTCTGCAGAGCTGCCCCGTGAGCTGCTACAAGCATATTGCCTTGGTTGCTGATACAGGAAGGGTATTATACAGCTTTTCCAATTGTATTGTGCTTCACTCCTACTGAAATGAACTTCCACAAACTTCACTTCGATATATTTGATGTTTTTATTGTGTTTGGATCTTTTTGTCCTCCAAAACAGTGTCCTTTGTGTGTTTTAAATTCCTTTACTATTGACTTTCACTTTGTTCAAGTATAGCATATTTGTGCTGACCCCATGCGCAATAATATTGTCATTAGGAATAATTAGGGAGTGGGAAAAAAGGATTGTGGAAATAGCAAAAAAGAAGATTTTGAAGACGTTTTTAATTTTTACTGAAATATTTTCACATAATTGTCCAGCTGTTCGTTGTTCTTTAAGATAATAGTCAACCGTACAAATTTATGAGAATTCCACTGTTGGAAATAAGAATTTTTCAAAGTTAGTTTCTTTTTAAAGTTAAAAGAGAGTAGTACTTGAGATGAATAGAGGCTATGTGCTGGTTTATTTATTTTTGCTTGAAAAAGTCTATTGTTCTTGAAATGCTATTTGAATTCAGTGAAGCATTTGCATTACAACACACATTTTATTACAAAGTACTTTTACGTAGGCATGCAGGTCTGTAGCAGGGAACTTGGTGCTTCTCTATTTCTCTTAGTATTCATCTTAATTCATTACATTGAGCTCATGTGGCATAAAAATGTGATGCACTTCACTGAAAAAAACTGAATATATACTCAGAAAGACACAGTTGTGTGTACCCTGAGATGAGAGATTCACTCTTGGTATCTATATTGGCTTTTCAAGCAGCAATAAAGGAAACTCTGTAATAATAACTGAACGCTTGTGACTGGCAAACACCCTCCTGCAGTTCAGAACTGGAGTATGAATGGACACCATGGGAGGCTGGCCCGTTTCTGATGAAAACTGGTTTTAACAGCATGAATTTATGAATCTACTCAGTGCAAATGAGAGTTTATTATGCTGAGAGTCTAAAAATGATGCTTCATTTATTAAATTAATACAAAAATTGTATTCAGATACTGCTGGAGAGTTTTGTTAGACCTTCCTGAATGTCAGAGCTGAGGCTGAAACCATTGACTTCTGGGAGGTAATAGTGAAAACAGGACAAGCTGCCAAAACCTTCCCATTCTTTGCTTGATTGAAATGAATGTCTATTTGGAACAGCACCTGTCACGGTTTCCCAATCTGTGCTCTAGAGAAAATGATACTTGCCCATTTTGAAAATACTGGGTTTGTTTAATAAAAGCTTTTCATAATTATTTTGCCCTAGAAAAAAAAATCTTTTGCCCTTTGAAGACCATTCCTCCACAACGTGGGTCAGCTATGTCTAATTGCTGTACGGTTGGAAGCGACGGCATCTACTGGGGTAGAAGCTGAAGTAACTTCATCTTTACACTGATAGGGTAGAAATCTTAACATAAAATTCAGGCAAATTTGATAACTAGTCACACATAGCTCTAAGGCTTATTGCCAGATTTTGATATCTCATCTGCCAGCTGTACTGTGTACTGCCCAGCTCATTCAAACCATATGCCTTGAGCAAACAATCAGCAAAGTGTGTTAAAAGCTCTGGAAAGTACCACATTAGCTGTAAGTCAACCAGCTGCATGCACTGCCCTATTAATTTGGATAAAAGCTTACCCCTTCAAAACTGATTTTTGACTTCTTTGTTCTAAAAATACGGCTTAAATATAACCTGTGCATCTGCAGTTAGGCTTATAGTAACCATTTCATACTGTATGCAAAATATTACTGCAATTCTTTAGGCTTCTTAAAAGATTCTTTAGAGACAGAAAAGTCCATTACAAGGTTGTCAGTAGCTAGAAAGGAAACATGGAGCACCCTAAAGCATTTGTAGCACATATTCTTCGTACTCCTGAAAGAGTCTTGGTCAGAGTAGAGTGCTCATTCTTGTGTCATGAACAAAATGAAAAATGTATGTATTGGGTTTCCTCCTTTGGTTGGGTTTTGGCTGATGCTCGCCCTGGTTGAGTCACTGTCCTACAGCTATTTGCAAGAGCAAGTCAAGAATTCACTGGCAATAACAAACGTGTAGCTGTGCGTATGACTTCTTACTTCTACGAAGAACTGCTTTGTCTCTTCTTCCACCTCTATACTTTTTTTTTTTCATGTGTCTTGATTAAAATGGAATCTCCGATATTTACATCTATACAGCTATGGATCGTTCTTGTCTGCCTATTAAAATAAAGGATAAATAGGAAAATAAGGAGATAACATAGCCATTGTGACTGTAGAAAATCATACTTTTTCAGCGATAATCATATTTCAGAATCCAGAATAATATTTTTAGATTCAATTTTGTAAGATTTAAAAAGAGAGAACAATGCATATTAATAAAAAATTTAGCAGTATCTCTGAGTTAGAAAATGAAATGTTTTGCTCCAAGCAGTCTTAGCTAAATAAAAAAAGGGTAGCAAGAATACTATGAATGAAACATTTTCATTGTTGATTCTTACCTATGTGGTCTTCTGCATTATCAGGAGAAAAGAATGTTGCAGCTTGATAACCTAGGGCAGGAGAGCAGCCTACTGGGGTTCGTTGCCCATTCTTCATAGTGCTTATTGTTAGGCCGAGGTGAGGCAGAATTAGGCAAGTAAATTTCATCTTCATTATCAGTCAAACCAATACTGTACCGTTATTAATATCACTATCTTTAAGTATTAGGGTAGTAGAAAACCTGACAGACTTCTATTGTTTTACTTATCTGATGACTTGTGCAAGTTCTCACAGCAAATACCAACTACCTCTCAGCAGTGCTTAGAGCGTCTGCAACGTGACGGGCTGTTGGTGGTCCTTGGTTGCTGTTCCTCTCATCGTGTCACAGACCTCTAATGACTTTATTTTATAGTTTATTGGCTCAGCTTCCTGTTTCTTTCTACCTTCTATTCCGGGTCATTGCAGATGGAGTATATTTTGAATTAGCACAATATTTCTCCCTGCTCTATGCAGCCAAGGTGTACTGAAGTCCCCCTCATCACTGCAACAGTCTTGGTGTGGTTGCTTTCCTCCAAAATCTAGCCTCCAGGACTATCAATGTCACACATGTACTTTAAGACAATGGCATGGTCTTAGTGCTTTGCACTTTCCACTTGTAGAAATGGCTGAAAGTTGAGAGGCGTTTTGCCAGGCCTTGACTGTAGCTATGAAGTCTTAGGACTTGAGGTCTGCAGAGACTTAATAACTGATATAAAAACGTGTTATCAAGTTCACTTCAAAGCCGTGGATGCTGGCTCCCTGCAGAAGTATTCCTCCAGTGTTAAACTGATACTACGCTGGATGAGAGCCAACGGGCTCTTAACTTGCTTTTAAAAACCTGAATCTGGAAAGCTTTTCAGAGAATACATCTGTATTTCTAATTTGCACCTTGAAGGATGAAATCAACTGGAGAGTTGGTGAGAATGAATAAATTGATTCACAGTGGGTTGACAACTCCCTGTGTCTCCCTTTCTGTGAAACATCTGTGGGTGATGCCACCACAAAATTTGACTGCTGGCTTGCAAGCTGGTCTACCAGCAATACGTGATTAAAAACCTGTTACTCAGATATATGCACCTGAATTCACGGCACTGTTTTCTATATTACTGTGTGTAACTTTGAATGGGTGGTAAAGGGACTGGAGCAGAGCAAGGAAAGACCTGTTTCTTCCAGAAATGTCATCTCTGCTCTGCTGACTCTTGTAGAAGTGGAAGTGGAATAATGCAGCAGAAAATTAAGCTCAGAACTGAAAGTAATAATTTTATAAGAAAATATTTTTCTTTTTTAAAAGTAAATTTCTTGTTTTGTTTTTGTTTTGTTTTTGGATTGTTTGTTTTTTTTTTTTTTACAGCTATAGAAAGACAAATAATTAAAATGATTAAGTTTTCAGGAAATATTACAGGGTGAAATTTCTAGCAGCCAAATCATTAGATGCATTCATTTGTAAATATCAATGATGGAGATGACAAGTTATATAGATCAAAATTCTTTTCTTCTTGTCATAAGAAGTAATTTAATATTTGAGTAATCACGCAGCACAGCACAGAATTTAGATTCCCAAGAAAAAGATTCACAATGTTTATGAATGTGCTAGCATTTTATCATTATAAAATTATGAACTCGGAAGAAATTATAAGTTTCTAAATGCAGTGCATGTACAGTGAATGCAGCTGTGTATAAAAAAAAAGACAGGTAGACCCGTGAATCAAATGCTCTTGCACACATCGTATATTAACAAAAGATTTTCCTAATTTGTGTCTATTACAGACCAGATATGCTCACCTTCATGCCACTTCAATCTATGGTGAAGGTGCAGAATGTACTCAGAAAGCATCCTTATGTTGAGCAGACTTAATAAATAGAACTGTACTATTTGGCTTTCATGCTGAGAATTGTCCAATTTCATACAAAGATGAGAAGAATCAAGAGATCAGATGTCCTGGCAATCTACACTTGGTGCTGGAGAATGAATTAAATATATGAAATTCTTACCCACTATCTTTTTAAAAGGAAAACATAAAATTATGCAATTATACGATATTGGCATTTAAATTTATTCAGCCCTTGTAGAATCTGCCCATGGCTTTTTTTTTCCCCAAACAGACAGTATTGTAGCTTTATTATAAGGAACAATTTGCTATGGCACAGCTGGCCATCAGTGAGGCATTGTAGAGTTAATTCCATAGATGGCCTTCAGTGAGGCAGCGTCTGATTCACTCTTACTGAGCGGTGCCAGGACACGGACTCGCTTATAAAACAATGAGAAGCACTTTATGTGTAGTTGTGTGTGAGCATGTGCTGTAAGTTTTATTTTTTCAGGCTAAAGGGAAGGACTATTAACTACAAACTCTAGAGCCTCTGGTTTTATAATTAGAAATCAATTGGGCAAAGCTCAGTTTTGAATATGTGACCTCTTCCCATAACTGGATCCCAGAATGGTTTTCTCCTGAAATTATTTGCTTAACAATTTTACATTAACAGCTAATCTGTTTGCAAAATCAGTTTGAATACTAAATTGCCTTTGTGCTTTTGGTGGCTGCGTAGAAAAAAAGTGTAACCAACATGGAATTAGGCAAATGTGGGCTTTTTTGCAGTTTACGTTTTAATCTCATTGTTTATTTGTTTTAATTAAAAGCTGTCACAAAACTTGTTGGCACTGCAGACTTGCATTGACTTTGGTAAGGGCACGGCAGAGCCAATTACATCTGGAGTTTATGTTGTTCATTTGTGTCCACAAGGAGGTTAAAATGCAGCTGTGCTATGTTATGCCAGACAGATTGCTAAAAGGCATTTACTCAACTGATTTGGCCACTGTGGGCTAGTACGGTGGTGTGGATTCATTTCTGTCCTGATTGCCCTGGTGTTTGGGAATCCTCAGGTGGCACAGATGTAGCATTTCCTATTCCACTTATATTCTGGTATTGTGCACACAGAGCTTTTTAGATCTCCAAAAGAAGGTATTTGATACGAGTATGTAATTCCAATGACCTTCAAATTCAGTGGTGGGGGAACAGGACCCAACAATCTTGGGTTTTTTCCTAGAAATTAAACTGACTTGTTGTATCCCACATCCTGTATTTCATCTGAGTTGCTGTTATAGGAGAACTGAATGCCAGTTCTGCTGTTTCTCTTGTATGTGCAGTGCAAGTCAGCCTAACTTCTTGATCTTAGTCAAATGTAAATGTAACAAGAAGGTAACTCTTGTTATGGTTAATCTTATGTTGGGAATAGAAAGCACTTTCCATGTTAAAGGAGAAATTTCAAATTAATATATTAGTAAAAGTGTTTGGGATTTGTAATTCACCATAAGGAATTTATTTGGGTGTTAACAAGTTAGATTCTGTGGGAGCAGGAACCAAGAAATAACCTTTTAGGGTTTTTTCTTTTTATCTGAGATCTCATTATCTGTGCAAGCTTATTATTTATTACCCCCAGTAATACTATTTTAAAATGTGTAAGAATATCTGAGATTTGTGGCGTGATAGAGGTGAATTGAATTGGATCTAAGCAACTACAGATGTGGCTGGTTTCATCTTTATCAGCTTATCTAAGGTTTTGCACTTAAAGGCTTCTGTCAGTTCAAAGCACAGGCACTGCTTGGCTGAACAGAGCAAAACTAGGGTTGCACTTCTTAGCCCTTCAGAAATAATGCTAACTTAATTCAAACTCATGTACTACAGAACTTGAAGGAGTTTAGATATGCATCAAATAAAAATTCCTTTCCATTTTTATAATACAAGGAGGCACAAAAAACTCAGAAACATATCAAAGCTCTTAAAGTTTAATTTTAGTTTCCTCAAAAATGCTTTTTCCTTTCATGTGAACAAATATAATTTGAGTTCTTCCCCCATTCCCTTGCTTAAAATAAAGGAATCACTAAAATATAACTCGGAATTTGGCATCAAAGAGCAACTTTGTTAATAAAAGCACTCGGGGAGATTCTTAAGATGCTGGAGTAATTATAACATTGGATTTATGTTCAGCATAGGGATAGTCAAAAAATTTGCTACTCCATAGTATAATGAGATATCTAAGTCTATTTCCATGTTTGAAACCACGGGAGAGGCTACTAGTGCAGCACAGATAAAAATGTCTTTTTTTTTTTTTAACCTTGGGTTTAGTTTTGTTTGTATCTCCATGTTTGATAGTCTGTTCAGCTAGACATCATGGCACACTCAGAAGAGAGCTGCTATCCTTTCTTTTGATTGCACTTCGTGAAAAGAAAAAATTATGGACTGCTGCACAAATATATCATTTTTAAAAGAGCCTCAAAAATTAGGACTGGAGATTTCCCAAAGTCAGAGCAAAGTCAGCCTAATTCATTTGCTAGTGGAATATATTCAGGAATATAACAGAAAGGAAGGATTGGGTTTGTGACTCAAAACTTGTATTCCAAAATCCTTTGGCCAAGTTGGGATCTGTTAAAGATAAGCAAGAAGAAATGATTAGGAAGAGACTGTTGAAGAATTACAGGGGCTGATCATGTCTCTCCCCTTCCCCGTCAGCTTTCAGGCGTGTTTATGCCTCGACCTTTGCCTTAGATTACATTTGTTGGGCTCCTATATGATATTTGCTGTTTATGAAAACTTGACTTTCCTGTATAGGATAGAATATGTTGGTTTGAAAATATAATTTGGAAAAAATAAGTAATTGGATCCCTGTAGTATTGGATCCCTATAGTATCTGTGAGAGCAGAGGAAAGAGGCTGAGTCCAGGGGCCTGCCCGTAGTGCCCTACAGATCAATGGGATGGCACTAGTGGTGACATCTTTTCCTTGGGCACGGCTGGTTTGCACGTCCCAGTCAGCAGAGGACTCGACAAGAATGTTAGTTGGGTATTAGATAAAGCAGCAGGGTATTCCTTTATGCACAGTACCCCGGATAGTATAAAGAAAAGGCATGCTAAGGGAAAAGAAAAAAAAAAAAAAAAAGGAGAAAGCAAAAATTGAGAGATTGGTTTGACTGAAGATCTGAGGCTTTGACACTGTGGGGTGACCCCGTCTCTGAATGTCAGCTGGGCTGGTGGCAGGAGTCGATCATGCCCTGGCAGAGACAGGATTCTGCAGCGTCTTGTGCTGCCGAGTTCTTTTGGGCTGTGACAATGTGCCTGTGTGATTAAGAGATTGTTTACTGGGGAAAATTATTGTCTTCCCAGGCGAGATTTCTCTGTCTTGATTGTGGATTTCGAAGTAGCTGGAAGGGGATTCTGCACCTGGGAATGAGAGGAAACTAATTCAGGAGAACATAGTATGCAGATGCTTATGGTCCTGTGATAAAGTTCCATGACTTTAATCGCAAACTACAGAAAAAGTTTAAATAATTTAAGGGTCTTTTGAAATCTTACACAAGTAAAGAAGTGCTCTCAGCAGGTCTGTAAATGTGGATTTTATTCCAGTCTTAACTTGTCCTGCCGTGATCACTTATTCAAATTGTGCAGGCAGCTGCCATGTCATAGAAGTGATGTTCTTTATCACAGAAGCACAATATTTAATTTTCTTCATTAAGACATACTAATCGGAGACATCTTGATGTGTATAATTCTAGAGCACCATCTAAGAAATGATTTTAGAGATACTAATATGTACTAGATGAATAATTAGGATTGTCACTTAGCCTCTGTTAATTTGCAGTCTTTAAAGCATTCAATAAAATGAGTGTTTGCTGTCCACCCCTGAGTGGGATGCCAATTCTTGTTATAACATTATAAAGTTAAAAAGAAAGTCCAATAATTGTCTCTAGCAGGCTCATTTGCATTATTTCTTCATAGTAATTACATGAACAATAGGGATTCTATACCTAAGAGCAAAATATGTGTTGATCTGTGTATTCTGAAATATAATCACAGCAAATATGTTTTAATTATGTTTGTGTTGCTGCGGAAGTAAAGTCAGGGCAGAAAGCTGTGCTGCTATCTACAGAATGAGTCATAGCATAAAAGACTAAAATGTTAAAATAAAGCTGGTTCTAATAAGGAAAATAATTAAATTATGATAAACAAAAGGCACTAAATTGCCTTATTTTTGTTTGAAGTAAAGGTTTAATTGGAGAATTTGTGTAGGCAGCAGAAATGGTTTTGCTTTTAAAGCAAAGAAGAATTTAATTCTCCTAGAACTCAAGTGCTTCTCTGAGCCAAGTGACAGATTTTCATTTCATGCGCAGTTTTCAAAAGTTGAGGAGAAAAGATACTTTATTGTCACTCCAAATACAAGTGTTTGGAATATCAAAAAATATTTGGGCTAGGCGTAGTATTTTTATTACATTAAAAAGAACCTCCTAATATGATATGAATGAAATTAATTGAAAAGGAAACATTTTGTTTATATTTTGAACATATTAAAGAGGTCAATGATTTAAAAGAATGAAATTAATGCATATAGAGGCATAAAATCTTTTTGAATGTAAAATAGCATTGAAGTATTCTGGTCAGAAAAAATACTGCATCAGTTTTTCACAAACCGGGATTTGTTTCCTAAATCAACTTTTCAGTAATATGCGGGTGAATGGTTGAAGTGTTGTGTCAATGAATTGTTTTTCGGGGGGGGTGGGGGGGTGTCTTCTTGGTGGTCTGGAGCAGCTGTCCTTAGGGCCTTCAGCCACTCAGGTTCTTCTGAATATTGGGTCTCTGTATTTCTGTGACTGTGTCCCCATCAGCAGAATGGGAAGAAAAATTAATTTTTGTTTTTTAATGGCACAGCGAAGCTCATTCAGTTACTGCAGTGAGGCAGATTGTGGAGTAATGTATATGATGTCCGTGTATTAATATTTAGCTGACGATAACATTACCTTGATTGCAGGAAGACAAATAAAAGGTTATGGCTGGTTTGTGCAAAGCTGCGAGTGAATTGCTGGTGTTCAGGATGTGTGATCACTCTCAGCATTGCACCCCGGGGCTGGATGACACGGCCGGTTTGATGATGACTCTCTTTGCTTGGGCTATCAATATAAAGTGTCACTTCTAGAAGAGAATCAGGCCAGAAGAGAGCTTTAGCCACAGGGAGTGAGAAGAAATGAGCTTGGCAGTAAGATTCCAGGCAGAATAAATAAGATTTGGGAGTATTCTTAGCAAAGAAATACACTTACTACTGAATATAATGAGATCCAAATCAGGTATTACTTCTTGGGAGGGGGGAGGAATAAACTCGGAGGCTTTCCATGAATCTCATATTCTGTATCCATTCATTTAGTTGTCATCTGCAGTCAAAGATGCTGTAGAAATCTATGTTATCTTTGCAAACAACTTGTGGCCCACCTTTCAGGCATGTAATTCCTTCTATTCTCCTTGATTTTTAACAAGCTGCTATTCTAATTTTTTCTCACACTGATATCTTGGAAGAACTTCCTCCCATCAAGCAACTCTCCCATGCCTTTGATGGTGAGGGGCTGCTTCTCCAATATTTCTCCACAGAGGCTTAAACATTCACTTATTGTCAAATCTCTTGTCGGCCAGAGCAGGAAAAGGAAAGAAAAAGTATTTATGAAATGCAAGACTCTGCAGATAACCCTTAAAGTGAATATTATCACAAGCCTACACAGCTTGTTGGGGGCTTTTTCCTCTTTGCTGTAGGTATCTGTAAGGCTATGGTTTGTTTGTCTTTTATAACAAAACAAAACAAAAAACAAACCAAACCATCTTGGAATCAATAAACTGGCATCTGGAAGTTAAATATTCCAACTTCATTTTCTGTGGCAAGATTTAAATTACCTAACATTCATGTAACTTTTTTTATGTGTTTTTTTAGGAGCCATATGCTTGGTATTTGCTTCCTTTTGTTTCTTCTTGCTTTCCCACTTGTTTCCTCTAGATATTTCTATTTCTTGGTTGTCTTAGTACTCCAAACTGGTTGATGTTTGATTTTTGACTTACTCTACTACCAACCCGTTGGAACTGTATCTCAGCAGACAGAAGAAAGCTGAAATATGAGCATTTTTATATATATTTTTTTTTCTTGTGGCAAGATAGTGTACTTTAGACAGAGGCTTTTTACAGGCTATTCACATTTTCTCTATTATCCATCACCTGCTCTGCATAACCTCATTCCTTTTCATTGCTAAAGGACGGATGCCAGACTTTTAACTATTTAAGCCTTATACTGAAGTTCTTTTTTAAGGTATAAAGAGTGAGTACACTGTATATCACAGAATCATAGAATCATTTTGGTCGGAAAAGACCCTTGGGATCATCGAGTCCAACCATCTACCTTACTCTACAAAGTTCTCCCCCACACCATATCCCCTAACACCACATCTAAATGACTCTTAGACACATCCAGGGATGGATGTATTTTATATATATATATATATATATATAATATATATATAACATAACTTCACTACTATCTTCCATTCTGTCTTAGAAATATACGTTCTGTTCGGGTGTAGAGAATGGTTGGAATTAATGTAGTATTGTTCTAAACCATTAGAATTGGACTGGGAAGAGAGTGACCATACTGGCAAACAGCATACAAAGGCTTAAAGTTCTGGGTCAGCTGTAAGAAATCCATGGTGTTTGCAGATCAACAAGTGGAACTAAGTCTTTCAATGGTGATTTCTAGAAATACTTATGCATACTACAATCTATGAGGGACTGATCATGACCTCTTCATAACAACTGACAGACACAGGAATTTTTGAGTCTTCCTGCATTCTTTCACTGTGTTAGCACTGTTTGTTAAACCTGCATATCAATAATATATGAAACAAAAGCAGAATATATAGCTCACTCAGGGACTCTGCTTTTCTTATGAATTTCTATCATATTATAGGAAATGTAAGTGTTGCAGTCCCCCAGAATTACTGTGTTTTCTCTTTGTCAGGTCAAGATTGTGCAGGGTTTGTGCTGGTTAGAAGGACAGGGTTTTATTCAGGCTAATTATTTTTTTCTAGCAAATAACGTTTGAGCCTGTTCTACCACCGTGTCATCTCTATGATGGCACACATGAAGAAAGAAAAGGAGAGTGGAGACCCCGTGAGGTTTCCCAGCTTAGCCACCTCGCTAACGTTGATGCTGTATAATCAGAAGCAGTTATGCACCAGATGAGAAAATTATGGCTCCAGGCATTCTGCTCCTGGGGGCTTCTGGCCTTCCCTGAGAAAAGCTCCCTGTTAGTGGAGTTGGCATAGCTGAGACAGGGAACTCTGCTTCAGCTGATCATCATATACAAACTCAGAAACCAAATGTGGTCAGTAGTGAGATATTAAAGATGGCTTTGAATTTTCAGTATGGGTGGAAAAAGAGTTTAATCATGCTGTGATTGTGACTGTTGTCTGGCCATGATCCCAATTTGTGTCACAAACGAATTAACATTTGATAAGCCAAGCTGTGTTTGTTAACTGTATTAGTTCTTGTGTCAGAATATCCATGACAGAACTGAGCAACAGTGCATTTATACTGCTAATATTTTGTTGAAGAACATCATGCATCAGATTATCTTTTCTGTTAACTTTGCCATCGATGTCCATTTACGTACCCAATGATTCCATCTCCATAGGCAAACAAAATATTCCATCTCCTATATCCTGAGTAAATGTGAAAAGGCAGCTTTACTGACTTGATAAATAATCTCAGATATTTTACTTCAAGGTCTTGCTATTTTCCACATTTTATTATCTCACAGTCAGATAATTGTTAATCTCATTATTTATCTGGTTTGTGTGAAAGTCAGTTACACCTGATCTATTAGTTCTCAGAAAAGCATAATAATAAACTTGTAGGCTTGTGGTAAATTCTGAATTTAATTGGACTATAAATTATGGAGTCATAATACGAATTAATAATTAGATGTCAATTGTTATTATTTTTTTCCTTGTTTTGGAGGGTGCCTTTGGTTCTATATCTTTCTTTATAAATCTATATATTTTTCAAATAAAGAGTTTCATGTGGTGTCCCTTTAAATTTGATACACAGACTCCTACTGAGTTGCTGGGTCTTTTATGAGATCCTACAATTACTCACATTTAAGAAAAAAAAAATTCATTTTAGGACTAGAAGTTTATGCTAGAATTCAGCCCCATTTCTTTCTGTGACTTTGAGCCATAGGTGGTAATTGTAGAAATTAGCCATTGTCTTAGAAACTCTTTTCTAAAATTATATATTCTATATTAATTCTTCCTTATCTCTATTTCTGAAAGGGGGAGAAAAAGCCATTTGATGTTTCACCATAAGCAGAGGACAGTGAAATAAGCTCAGTGAAGGTTGCAGCACACAGTGTGACAGAGCCCTTGTGTCAACAAGGACCTCTATGTGTTACTGTAATACAAGTAATTAATAATCATTATTTATAGATGAGTACTGACTCCGCAGTTGTCAGCTGCCCAGCTAACCAGCTGTCATTTGGTTTTCTTAGTACAGTTCTTTCAGATAAATAGCAGGAATGTACATAAGATAGTTGGATTTTATGTCATTCTAGTATCTTTGGCTCATTAAAAACCTTCAGTTCTTAATATTGCACCTCTTTCTCATCTTTTTAAAGTGTTTTTTTTTCTTCTTTTTTTCCTGAACTCATTTTATTAAAGTAACCTCAGCAGAGTCCTTTTCAAGGATCTCCCTTATGAAGCTTTTTCCTTCCTGTGGTGTTCCTTGTATGGCCATTTCGTTCTCTAGTGGGCAACCTCATAATCTGTTCTTTGGAGGAGGGGGAATACATTTATCATTTGAAAAGGGGTGTCTCTTGCTGCTTAACTTCAGTGTGTATTGTGTATCTTCTCTGCTACTCATGACCCCAGAAGATGCTCGTGGGGTCAAGGATAGCTGGTCCCCTGTCCTTTCAAAGAAGAATGTCCCTGTAGAGAAATGCAAAGAACAGCTGAATGGGGAGAGGACCATCTGGGGTTTGGCTGTTCTGTGCACACAGAGTGATATGAGCACTCCCAGGATTGTGTGGGTAGAGAAAACCGTCAGTGATTCAACCGTCATTAAATTAGTACAGATGTCTCCCGCAGCCTCCCACAGTAGTCTGCTCCACAAGCTCAGACAATTTGGATAAAGGTCTAGACTAAATCGTTGCTAAGTCTGTATGGATTCTGGCTGGTTTGAGATTGGCATATGCTCCACACTTACAGCTTTTGTGGTACTGATTTGTATACAATTTGTCTGTGTTCATGCTGAGCCAGGGTTTCTTTTTTGATGGGACATTGACCCCAAATTTTGGATGTTTTGAATCACAGTTAGGTTAGGTGTTTACAGCAAATGACATAAATATTCCAAACAGTGCCCACACTTACGGCACTGCTATTTTTTTCCTCCTTGGAAACAGGTCAGGTTATCTGATGTGCCAAAAAAAGTGATAATTGTCACTGAGACTTCAGTCTCCATATGTACTGAGAAGGGGACTGCAGGACTCAGTACCAGTTCCTAGAGAATCAGAGGTAATACATTACTGAATATCAAACCCTGCCGGCGTGGGCACTGCTGTTTAGTTCTGCATATTTAATATTATCGGTGTCTACTGCTTTGTGTTCTCCTCTTCTCTCTCTCACTTCTTCCAGAAAAGCATTAACACGAGCAGAAGCTATGATCTATCTCTAGTGGTTTAAAAAATATTTCAAATGTAACACTATTGCAAAATGATTGTGTTATCAAGAAAATGGGCAAAAATAATCAAATTATCCTTATGTTATATCTATTTATGCTGATGCATGACATTGATGATACTATGTAACTGCAAACATAGTGACTCTGGAGAGCTAATGTTTTGTTTGACATCTCATAAGGAATTTGCTTTGTAGCATTTCCTACCTGTGGAGTTTCACATTCCAAGTAACTTGACAAATATTTTTCCTGTCCCCATGCGCACAGTTCACAGGTATGTGTAAGTACACTACAAATAAGTTATCACATGTAAGCAGGTAGTTTATAAGATAATCACTATGTAAGTACTCACAATTTAATTTTTCAGTTCTGTTTATCTCACCCAGTTACCTTCTCAACAGTTTTCAATTTTAGCTGGAAGCTGGCTGCAGAGCTGCTGTTTATATTTCTGCACTGTAGATGTGTTTGACAGCCAATTGCTAGAAAAGAGCTTTCTATTTGCACTGCCAGCTTTACACATTATGTGGTTTTAGACAGTACTTACTTCCTTATGTTCAGACACTGAAGTACGTGAAGCAGTCATCTTAAGTTTGAAAAATTACCTTCAAAAAAGTATTTTAATGCTTTCCAGTTAGTTTTATTAAATATTATTAAATAGGAGAAAGCTTTCTGCATGATTTTGAAATTATTTTATTAGGAAGGAAGACAGGTTAAATATCACTGGGATCCTCCTAGGTCATTGTGAGCAAAGCACAATCAGAAGCCAGAGTGGTGAAAGCAGCTGAAAGCGAGCCTTGAAGGATTGTAAAGTCATGACAACTTAAATATGCTTAAATAAATAGAAATATCCTGCCACCTTGACCACATTGGCCTATTGTACTTTTTTCTGCCTTCACTGAACCTAGGCTCTAGCTTGTCTGACAGATTTGTAAGCAGCTGTCAAATTACTGCTGTGGGTATGTAGTGATTAACTTTTTTATTCCTCTTCTGCAATCCTAAGAGTATGTATTATAAGATATTGCTCTGACATTCACTTGAGAAAATCATTTCAAAAACACAGAGAGGTCTTAGCACTCAAGTGCAAGGTACTCTGTGCCTGAGAATGAAGCCTGGCAAGTTATTATAAACCTTTACAGAGGAAAGAAAAAATACAGCTCAAACAACATGGCAGAAAAGCTCAGAGCCGTCTGAATAATAATATGATTATTAAAGGAATAAAAGAGAAAGGAGTTGGTACATTGGAACTGCTGGACTTCTGGCTGGTACCTTGAATGGGAAATTCCCGTGGCTTATGGTTTTTTACATCCTTCCCCATCTTTTGTCAATATTGAGGAAGAACGGCGGGGCGGACTTTGCTGGCAGCATCAACTCACGGCCGGAAGGCAGCAGTCTTTGAAGTCACGTTTGGAGACTTCCCAGCATCTTGCAGGCAGTAGAAACTTCAGCAGAGTTTGTGTCTGAGTCTGACAAGATGGAAGGGAAATGGCTTTTCTGCTGTTTCACCGAGTTGGGAAAACAGTGACAAGTGCAGGAGGCACTGTTAATTATAACGCCTGAAGCGCTGGAATCGTTAATGTAAGTGCTTGACCCCAAGCAGTAGGAGATGACAGACAGATACTTCTCTTCCCCATAAAGATGCAGAGAGGGAATATGTTGTACAGGACGAAAACGGCGTGTGATTTTTGAGGCTCTCTGTGCCCAGCCTTTGGATCTCCTGTGGTGATCCACAGTGCACTATAGATGAAATGCAGGAGAAGTAAGTGAGATGGGAAAGGTTTCCTCTTTGGCAACGTGACGCAATCTCATTGCATGTTTCCAAGTATCAGAAACAGTTGGGTTAAAAAAAATCAAGACCTTTGTACAGGAGCGCATCTGCTGGCACGCGAGGAAGGAACAGCAGTCCGGGTTCAGAAATAGTTACATGAACTCCCAGCTAGGCAGAAAGCCAACTACAAAAAGGTGCCAGCCATCTGAGGCCACTTGACACAGGCCACTTGGGCGTTAAATAGCTGCAGAAAGCAGTGGCTCGAGGCGGCAGTCCAAGCTGCGGTGGGACAGGTCAGATGTGGTGGCGGCGTTCTCAGGACAGAAGGGAAGACAGATGGTATTCCCAAATGGAAAGGGCCAAGGCCAGAACCAGGAAAACAGAAAGATTTAGCTATCATCTGGCTCAACATAAGGATTCAGAAGAAGGTATGTAAGAAATGCACAGAAAAATCAACCTGAGAGTGTACTTTGGAATGAAGACAGCAAAGAGAAGAAACAGATTACCTTGTCTTTGTTGCCAGCACAGCCACTAAAGGTGAATGTGGTATTGCATATTTGGGGAAGATTTTGCATCTGGCGACGTGGTTTCCTCCCTCTTATAGAGTTCTTCTGGTAGGGAGAATATCTTCTGTGAAACAACACCTGCAATACATAACAATTTTAATTAAAAATGAATACTGTGATTGACTGGAGATAAATGTGTCAAGCTGTTAAGGAATGGCTTGGGTAGTCCTTCAGTCTGGATGTTTTTTCCTAATATGTGTCTTCATGAGACTGAACATGGGTTTATCTCTTCCTCTGTTCCTGCCATCTTCTCTCCTAAGACACTGAGTGAAAATAGATATTTAAATTTATTCATGCAGCCTAGTGAGGAAGGCGATACATGGCATGTACAGAGAGGACCAATGGTGCTCTAACCAGGAAGGACTGAGATCAAGACTCAGTCACATTCCTGAGCCCTCCTCTTGTATCAGTTGGTCATATTCTTGAATTAGTACAAACAGATTGTTGGATCCCAATCTTGTCTCCAGTTTTTAAACAGTTCACTTAAGTGTATTATAAGATGATACCAAAAGGTAAGTAATGAACAGCAGTTTGTGCACAGTTGCAGTATGAATATAAACAGAGACAAAATTAGCAAATCAAATAGAATAAAAAAGCAGTAGCAAAGAATAAACAGAAACATAAAAGAAGCCATCTGGAATCAAAGTTACTCAAATGACATGGTAGGAAACTGAGGCAGACAAGAGCAGAGATTACAATCTTAAATGAAGGTGTTAAGGATATTATTGCTTTAATGCTCTTTGAATATGGTTATGAAACTGCAGCTGAGAAGTGTGAGCAGTAATGTCTTTTGACAGTTACTCCAGAGGCTTCAAGTTACATGCTTCTTGTATCTTAAATGAAACCTTTGTCATCTGTGGACATGTCTGTTTCCTTTTTGAAAGTGTTCCAAGTGCTGACATTGTCAGGTACATCAAGTCTGTGCCCCAATTTGTCATTACCCTGAATAATAATGCAGAATATTTGGCTTTGGTCTTCTCCATTGTGTGGTTTATAATTCCCATTACTAAAGATGGGATCAGCCTATCTGTGAAGAAAATGAAAGATTCTATTAAAAAGAAATTACATTCACTTTGTTAATTCTGTGTTGTCTGCAAATGAATTGCACCTATCTATAATACTTAAATTATTAATGATTTTTTTAAACGGTGAGTCATCAATAAATGTGTTTGTTGTCCATTTTGTGTGAGAGCATGTCAACAATACTCACAAAAACCTTCCGTAACACCTAACGATGTTCATATTTTTTAGGGGAAATAAAAAGGCTGCAAAGTCACACAGAAAGAAACAGATGATGAGTAAGGTGCATTACAAGTTTTGAAAGCATTGATATATATAAATGATTGTAAGTCACTAAAATCCTTCCATATTTTCACAGAAAAGTCTAGAGCTTCTTAGAACCCAGTACTTTTGGAAAAGAGTGATAAAAGCCAGAAATTCTGTTTCTGAGTTCATTCAGTGGGGTCTGCCTCATAAATGAGGAGTTTTATTGCAAGGCATAATTAAAACACAGAAGAACCTGAAGCATTAGGGTAGCGTTGGTGTGTTGTGTATGTATTTGTGTAACATCAGGTGAAAATCAGTGATACACTAGTTAATCCCTTAAAAAAAAGTCTAGTATTAGGAAGGAGAAGAATGATGCAAATTTTAAAATGAAGTTTTAAGGGCAGGTTATGCCTTTTCCCTTGGAATAAGTAAGGGGTAATTCCCTTGCGATTACATCAGGATGAATTAATTACTTTCTAGCAAACTCAGATAAAAACTTGATTACATGATGCCGCCTTCTCTTTTCTTAATTAAAAATGTCCAGGAGCATTTTCATAATATGCAGATTTCCCCCCCTGTTTTGAATTATTGCTATATTTATGCTTTTTTACCAATAGGAGGAAATTGGGGTTACAAATCCTGCCTTTGATGATGCGTGTCATTATGGGCTAGTCTGTATCAAGTTATGCATCAACACCACACCTGGAAAGGACTTCAAGTCCCCAACAGTTGCTTTTGAACCAACTATTTGTTAGGAAAATGTGGTTATAGTATGCTAAGCAAATATCTGTGGAACTGAAGAATTTAATATTGGTAACATGCTCACGTATTTGTTTTTTTACTGCAGAGTAGTACTTGTACATCTACAGAATGTAGGGGCTCCTTGAATAAGTTTCATCTCTGCAATTTCTCTTGCATTGATTGTAATTATGCATGTTTGTAATGCGTATACGTGGGATACTATAAATATATGCTATATATTTGAATACTGTGTTGGCAATACTTTTAGATCTGCATCCGTTATTAGTGAAGATAATGTTATTTTTGTGGAAGTACACAGCGAGTGCTGTTAATTAGTACCGGCTTCATTGACTATCATCTGTCTTATAGAATAGGAAAGGAATTAATAATGACTAGAAACTGTGGTGTTTAGACGGTTCATTTTGAATGAAGTACATTTTTTAGAAAGAGACCTGTGCTGAGGCTACATGGCAGCCATTAGCAGGGTATTAATACAGGACATCTGCTTCACCCTTGGAACTAGGAGGGGATCTGAACCCTTGTCTGTTGCCATAAATCCAGGCACAAATTGGGCGATGGGGCTGTATCTCCTACTTTAAGGAAGACATGTTTGGATTTGTAGTCACACAGTGATGGGTAAGATGACTGCACTTAAATTTCACTTAAAGTTCAGTCTATTTAACTGAATCTCACATAAAGGAGGTGAGTTTGACTCCAAACTTGATTCAGTTTTCTAGGAAACATGCTTTTCTGTTTGTTTTGGGATGCTCTCTAGTATAGTGGGACATGGGGGCTAGCTATAGATGTCTCCTTTTTTAATTAGAAATTCTTGTTACATTTCTCAGTGCTGCTTGGAAGAATAAGAGGTCAGCTTTCAAACACAGGCGCAACAAATAAAGCTCCAGGTGTGGAAAGTGGTTTCACATTTACAGCATTTGTGAGGCTTTTTCAGCAGAAACTGATGCTCATTTACCGTATTCATTATGCCTCTCTATCATTCACCTAGACCCTATATAATTATGTGTTTAATGATCTTTAACCTTCCCATGAACACAGCTTGCTGAAGCTTGACAATTGCTGTAAATTATCATTCACATCTAGTAGAAGAGAGGAAATATTACTTAGAAAAAAAAAATGCTATGCTTTCTGTCTTAGAATCTCACTTCAGTTCTGTGATTTAACTTTGTAAGTAGATGATGGTGTTTTAATCCTGAATTCAAACAGTAAAGTGATTTTGGGAAAAGGGCTCTTCCATAGGTCATTTATTATAATATTTTGATACTAGAGCTTAAAAACTTCAAAGATTTTTTAGTCTGCATGGATGCTCACCATATAAAGTACGATTTCAATAAACACTGTGTTTATGGCTTTGTTTTTGATTAAGAACTGAAAAGATTTACTGTCATTTTTGCCACTGTTAATCTTTGGGTAAAAAAATTATTTTCTGCTAATCAGACTCAGCTTCAATTTTTAAGATTATAAAATACTTCTAGCTCTTGCACTTGTTTCCTTTTTTAGGCCTTCATTTTATAGTGTTTCAAATAGCAATATCTATTTGCTTCTCTTGTTACAAAGGACTTTGACATATTAGAAGAAACTATTAATAGTAATGATGGACTTTTTTTTTTTTTTTTTAATTTTAATTGTTGGCATCTTACTACCACTGCAAAGGATTTACAGCTCTGTGTTATATCAGAACTGATTTATGAGCTATAACTTCTGTTGGACAATATGGGTAAAACTTACACCAGAGATTATACTAAAAGCCTCTCCTACTTATTAGAAAATTGAAGAATCTTTGAGCATTCTCAAATACCCGTGTTGGGATATCTAGTTTATGCAGCCAGTGCCTTTTTAGAAATTCAGATTATAGTTTTTCACTGTAGAGCTCTGTGTAGTTGGCTGAACTGAGATGTTCACAGTTGCTTTGCTGAGTTGTGTGTCCAGTCAAAGTTTTGAGATGACATCACAGATGACACTGTGAATATTCTGCTAAAGCTTTTGTATGCAATGTTAATAATGTATGGATTTTATTCAGGGATTAAACAGATGCTTAAAGTCTAAATAATCTGTTTAAAGCACAAACAGATTCTGGATTGATATTAGCAGGCTCTGGGACCTTGAAAATAATATTTTGTGTTGCTGCTACCTAGATGGAGTATAATCCTGCTCATAAGGACAATGATCTTTAAGACAAAAAGGAGTTGTACGTGTCTTACTGAGCAGACAAAACTGCAGTACCACCCAACAGGAGAGTGCTATTAAATTAACATAATGTAAATTATGCCATTTTTTTCTCAACCAAAACCACACTGATTTTTTGGAAAAAGGACTCAGCTGTTGCTTGATGTCTGTGTGTATGTATGTGTGGGTGGGTGGGAAGAGTGAACTGGATTGAGTCATTCATATTCACAGATAGTTAAAGTGCTTTTTAAAAGTTGTTAAAACAGTGGTGGGGTAATAGCTGGTGTGGTAATAATGTGTTGCCTGGCAAAACACAGGATGAAGTTACACCTCTTACAGCAGAACTCCCACTGACTACTATTGCTGAGCAGGGAATACAATGGTGACCCAGGATTTGGTCCATGTAAGAAACCAGATCAGCTGGAAAATCAGATCTGTCTGCTATGCTCATTGCAGCAATTCCAGATTCCTTTTTGTAAGGTGCTGTTAATGAGTTTTCTAAGGTTTTTCTCCTGAACAGCTTATTTGCAGATATTAGTGTGTGTGACCTACTGGAGAACCTGCAGAGCCTACTTGTGGTATGACGTGAAAATCTACTCATGGCCTGGTTGTAGCCAGTGTTACAGGGCTTTTTTTCCCCTATTTTAATATCCTAGTACAGGTTCTTATATCAAATGACGTTGCCCAGCCCTGTCAACCACTGCTATCAACTGAAGAGGAAAATGCAGAACCAGCAACAATTTTTGTTGAGCTGTCTGTGCAAAAATGGGCAAACAGGAGCAGTTCTAGTAGCAGTAGTTGTTGCGAGTCGTGCTGTTGCTGTCATAAAGAGGTCCTGTGTATTTCCCTCAGACTTCTTGTGAGGCAGAGATAAAGAAAAATAATGTACGATACATTTTTAATGATGTGTTATTCTCTACTTTTTATTGTTCATGGTGAGTGTGTTAGATTTAACGGTAAATAGAATTTAAAGCAATATTACTGTATATTTAAGTTGTTATCCTGTATTTTTGAATGTGTTGACAATACTACATATGGTCTACCAATTGGTGCGCTCGCCCTCGCAAGTTAAAAATTATTGGAGATAATCTGATATTTACTACTTGGCTCTGAGCCTACCAAAAAAAAAAAAATCAATGGAAGTCCTTTGTCTCCAGTGTTCTTCAGTTCAGGCTTTTAATTAGCAAAAAAAAAATTCAAAGAAGAAAACCTATTTTCCCATACTGTTTCAGGTTATTATAAACCTATCTTGTTTTTTGAAAAGTACAGTCTAAATATTATTTTTTTCTAATGGGGTGTTAAGGAGAATGGGAAGATGTGTGTAAGGGTTCTTCTTATATTCCTGGAAACTTGCTTTAACAAAGTTGGGGTTTTTTTTTTTGCTTTTTTTTTTTTTCCTCCAAGGGAAAATAGTTGAAGAATAAAGATCTCAGAACCTCAAGTTCTGCTAACAGCTGAGTTATATTACGGTTCTAAATTTCTGTGAGTGCTGTCCATGACATTTACATAAATGCAAGTGTTCAGACGTTTTCAGTCACCTGAAAATAAGCTGAAAGTAATGACTAAAAATAAGAAACTAGATTTTAAATGTGTATTATTGTTAATCCTTCGTTGGCCCTTTGATCTATTAAGTTAAGGACATCTTGGGTACTGGTTCATTTTGGCTGATAATAGTTCTGAAGACATTTACATTTTAGAACAGGGATTTAAAATATATATAACAACTGCTTTTTAAATAGAAAGTCTAATTATGCCTATGATTACATTCACTTTTGATTAGTATGCGTCCAAATCCCTACTCTCCTTGTGTATTCAAGCTGAAGTATGGATCACTGGTGCTAAGATTAAAGTACAAAAGAGTAGCTTGACAAAATGTATGGTTAGACCAATGCAAAAAAAAGTTCTGGGGGTAATTTTTGCCTCTAAAATGCTTTTTTTTCCTTTTAGTTACACACAGACCTGGATCCTGGCAGCAGCAAAATCAAGTACATTCTGTCAGGAGATGGAGCTGGAACAATCTTTGTGATCAATGACAAGACTGGAGACATTCATGCAATGAAAAGGCTTGACCGTGAGGAAAAGGCTGAATACACTCTAACAGCTCAAGCGGTCGACAGGGACACGAACAAACCTCTGGAGCCTCCCTCAGAATTCATTATTAAGGTTCAAGACATCAATGACAATGCCCCAGAGTTTGTTGATGGCCCATATCATGCCACGGTTCCAGAAATGTCTATTGTAGGTATGTACGTCTAAACATCAACTAACTTTTGATTGCTCACAGTTTAAACTATGCCAGCATGCCATTGAGTAGTTGATGAATAATAAGATATTTATTATGTTGTTAGCATTAATTTGCATATTTTGAAATCTCTTCTTGGCCAAAGCTTTCATCTGCAGCACAATAGTAGAGTCCCTTAGTAGTAAGAAAATGACTAACAGATGTATTAATGTGTCTTTCTTTGTCCAACAACACTTTAATGGGCTAAATTTATATTCCCCTTATGATGCTGTAGTTAGAGTATTGTTATTGAGAAGGATTTATCAAGATTTGTTCCAACATGACATTCTAATCCTATTGATATTTTGTTGATGTTTAATTATCTGTTTGTGTATTTTCATACACAGTTGTAGCACTCGCAGTATGTTGATACATACTTATTTGTTTTCCTCTAAGTGCAACTGTAATCAGCCAAAAACATTGCAATGAAAGATGCCGAGTCTGGGAATTGATGGTTAGACTCTAGAGTGGACTTAACCAATTAACCACAGCATTTGCATAGAAGGTGGAAGGGGAAAAGACAAAACATTGGAAAAAGATGGTGAAAAGGGAAATTAACAGTGTGAAAGGAGAGAAAAAGAAAGGAGGAAATAATCTTCACATTTTTTCGGATTAATGGGTATATATTTTTCATGGATTAATATATTAGAATTTTTTTTCAGTTTGTCCCTTGCTCTGTATTTGCAGAGGTACAACTCTGTACTTACAGAGCTACGTACTTGTGTACTCAGATCCTCAGTCCCTGCTGATACCTACATCTCTGTGCAGGTGATCTTTAGCTGTCACTGACACAAAAGGGGAGTAAACCCATCAACTGAAAGAGTCAATTTTAGGGTAATGTATGAATTTGGTATATGCAAAGGCATCAAAATCTGGCTGTGAAATGCAGGGTAAATGCTAATGTTTCCTAGTATTAGGTTGAGGATAATGTGCTTTTCAGCAATTTGTCTACATCTGTCAAAGCAAGATAATTGGAAGGAGTGCCAAGGCACTTTGTAAAATAAAGCAGCACCCTATCAAAAAGTTTCAAACCCACAATTCTGCCGTATTTAGTTCCCAAGGCGAGAAATGGGAGGAGCCAGAACCATCCTCTCACTGGCGTTCAGTACGATGAGCTGTAGCAGAACATTTGCAAGAGCAGGCCTGATGTGCTGATTAGACAGTGATACCTGAAGCTGCTTTTTTTTTTTTTTTTAATCAATGCTTCTCCAGCAGAGTTTCATGTCTTGGTTGCATTGAATTGCTTGTGCCAAAACAGATACGTGAATTTTCAAGCCTCCAAGTGAGTTCTTTTACCAAAACATGGGTTTGATTTGTTAAGTTACTTCTAATTATACAGGAGCACAAACGTAATATGGACCTGCTTTCAGAAGATATTTCTGCCAAGCTTTAGGCAAGAAAATGGCTTAATTAAATAAAATAAGTTAAGAAAAAAAAAAAAAAGAAGAAAAAAGCAGGAGGTATGAGAAGGGAAGGAAATTGAAGGCAGTTAATTCTTATATGAACAAGACTTGTTTGGTATTCAAGGGAAAAAGAAAATGAAGATGTATGCAGACAAGAAAAGATGGTTTCTGATCACAAGGGCTACTATAAAAATAATTTACATATTTATATGCACAATGTTTATAATCCTTACTAAAGACATGGCTCCTATCCAAGGAGTATTCACTGTAAATAGGATGAGGAAAAAACACCCAAAACTAACAGGAAATTAGTCAAAAGATCAGATGAATAAAAGTCTAGTGAATTGGATAACGTGAGGTTTAAAAGATGATAAAAGTGGAGTAAGAACATGAAGATAAAAGGTGAAACAATAATGAAAAGAGGGAAAGTGAAACAATTGAGAAAAGTGTTCGGATAAAAGGGGAGGGAATAATTTAAAAGAAGGTCATGAGAGACGAATAAAAAGTTGAATCTTTATCTGGGAAAATTTATAGAAGAAGATTGTAGAAGCAATGAACAGTGCTGGGCCAGAGACATTGGGTCAGGGAATAGTGAAAGGGGCTGGTTCTTGGAGGAGCTTATTTCACCTTTTCCACTATTGCTGGGGGGGACAGAGAAACAGTTCTTCCCTGAGCATTTTTATGCATTCTTAGGCTGCATGGGAGAGTTTGGTCCAAAATGAGTTTATTCTAACACTAGAAATATAGGTAGAAATTTCTTATAGATTATCTCAGAGGTCTGCCACTTAACTACCTTGATTACTGAAACTATGCAAGTTTTGCACATTTCTCCCTTACGATCCCTGAACTTTGCATGACATTCCTGGGAGTGTATGTTTACAAGCTATTTCTCTAAAGGAGTACAGACATACACTCCTGCTCTTCTGTTGAAAAACAAAACCTAATTCTCAGCTGCCACTTCAAAACTCAGAGTGTGTTTGCCATTGCGTTACATGGGTCATGAATGACTGTAAAATCTGTGCAGCATCCACAGTCAAACCTGCATCTTCATCTCTGATGGAACCAAATTTCCAGGCTGGAAGCTGAAAGTGAGAATGTTTCCCTTTCCCCAGTGTTGCCGTTTCTCTTTCCTTGTGTCTTCCTCTTTCAACCCACAGGTACCACATCAAGAGCTGTACTAAATGATGCTCCATAAATTATTTAATTATTTTAATTTTCTTTAAGTTTTTTTAGTCCTCTTAAAATTACTTAAACTCCTCTGTAACGTTTTTAAGAAAATTCTGTCTCCTTTCAGAGTTCAAGGATTTTTTTTTTTTTTTTTTTTTTTTTGCCACACTAAGAGTATTTCACTTCCATTATCCACTTACCTAATTCCCCTTAAAGAGATCTCCACCCACGGCTAATTTCAGCCTTGACATTTCTACAACACAGTCATTACCAGGCAGTGTTCTTACTGAGGATAAAACAAAGTTATACTAAAGCAGTCCTGACTGCTCTGAAACAGAAGAGGAACTCGTATGCTATATATATAGCACTTACATAATGAGGATGCAGTACAAGGCATTTTATTTTTGGACCTCTGTGCATAAAGTGCAGATGAAGGCATTAACCTTTCATTGTTCTGTAACGTACAGTGAGGGTCTAACACAATGCATTTTTTAAATAGGTGCATTAATTCTGGCTTGTGTTCCTTGCTAGAAGACGTGTAGTATCTGAATGTCAGTGGCATTTTCACTGAGTACCTAGAACATGAATGAGAGGCTGGGGGGGTGTGAAAACTGCAATGTTCGTGCTCTGTAGAAGTGTGTGTGTGTGTGTGTGTGAGTGCACGTGGCTATCGCACCTAATGGGCACAATGCAGCCCGTTTGATTTTTATGGTGGGTATCAGTGATCCCTGGAAAATGCTGCTTCCCTACAAAAACAAAAGAGGATTTGCGTGGCTCTCCTCCCACGGCTCGCTGCAAAGCCTATGAGTGTTGCAGTGTGTTATCTCCGCTAGGAGCGATGCTCACTTCTCAGCTCCCTTCGCAGAACGCTCACCCACACACCTACCCACTGTGTGCAGAGTTATTTTGAAACAATTTGTTTCTCTCTTTGAGGAAAGAGGAGCACATTGCAGAAAAAAAAGTTTTGAGAACTGAATTGAATTTTCCCTTATTTCATCCCTGAGTTCCCCTTCTTTTTCTATGTGATTCCTATATAACCTACCATAGTAAGCTCCGTTCCCCAACTCCAAAATGATGAATTTGCTTGTGAAAGTTAATAGTTTATATACAGATAATATGTTCTTTGCTGAAATGGAGCACTTAATCTTTTAATTCTGATACTAATTTTCTTAAAGAATTAAAGATCAAAAAGTGAAGTCTGTGGAATCACTTAATTGTAACAGTATTGCATTTCACAAATAAGAAATAATTTAATTTGTCTGTAAATCTTATTTAATCACATTTAGATGTAAAGGGACACACTGGGAATGAGACCCAGTTAAAACCTTTTAAAAGAGATTGAGTTAAGCTTCTGGGAGGAAGAACCCCATGACTCATTTATTTTATTTTTTTCACATTTGTCTGTGAGCTCCATATATGTGCCTGCAATGAAGATAGCATATTATGTAAATGAATGAGCAATCTTAGAAGATCCACAAGGGTAATTGGAACTGGTCCTGTAGCTCATTTAAAGAAAAGAAAAGGAAAAAAAACCCAAAACCCCAACCCCAAACCATCACCACCACCCGAGTATGTCCTGTTTCTGTGTCGCCCTTCTCAGCTACGCACAGATTCATGAATTCCCTGAAAACGTGCTGCAGAGGTGATAATGGGAGCAAAAGTGGATATTGTCTCCCAGCAGTTTAGTTTCAGGGTCTTTTTTTTCAGGAGAGGAATGAGGAGTGAAATTTCTTGTTTTCATTCTTCGTGAAGCTGAGTGTTTAGACAGCTAGTGTCATGTTGAAAGACAGAAGATGATAGAAGTAGAGTGACAAACGTGTTGGTGAAATGAAAAAGGACACAGATGGAAAAAGAACAAAAGCCATAAGAGAAGAAAATTCTCTCATAGTTTGCCTGAATTAAGCTAAACAGACAAACTTTAATTTCCAAATATTAAGAATTTCCCTGACAGTCATAAACACACACACACCCCCATCTTAAAATACATACACTGGAAATCAGTCTGCCATTGCATAGAAATGCTTTTTCCTTTAACACTTGAAAATATTAACAATGTGAAAAAGCATAGAACAGTATTTTTGTCCTTAAATACTGCCATAAAAACTGTTTACTGGGGGAAAAGGTCTTTATTGGAAATGGTTTAGGCTTTCAGTTGAATCAGAATATCAATTTCCAATTCTGGCACCAGCATATCTACTTAGCAATGTTTCCTTTGGATCAAAGTTTGCCCTTGATTACACCACTGTAAATAAGAAATCATTCAATCATTTTATTCAGAAATGGTTTTTTTTCAGAAGCAGAATAGAGTTACTTAGTATAGCAATATATAGTAGGAGCACAGTATACATCGTGTAGCTTTTCTTTCCAGTTCTCCCAAAGATATTAGTTCTCTTCCAGTTACAAATTGTTTGCAAAACGACAAAATCTGCTGAATGTGAAATCAGCATGCAATAGTGATAAAATAACTTGATAAATTAGAAAGTTTTTATAAAAGCCTGACTTGAAATGTTATCACGATCAACCAGGCTATCTTACTGGGGTTTTTTTTCCTATGTATTCATTGATTTTTAAGGCACTGAGCATGACTGTTAAATCAATGATAGTTTGTCACAAAATTGTAGAGTAAAAGGACTACATTACTGGGGTCAACTTACAAATTAGCCCAAAGGGTAAGTGCAAAGGGAGTGCAAAAGCTAAAGAAAAACCCAGCAGATGTTGTAAAATATGGCAACAATGTAACAGCTGTTAGAAAATGTATATCTTCATGTTGTCTTGTTCCTCTACTTGTTCATCTTGGGCATAATCAAATTCACTAGCTCGGGTACCGAAGAGATTTTACGTGAGAGATTTACTTAGTGAGTGTGCATGTGTTTAAAATGTTCTGTACGTTCTGCTTAACTGAGACGTGGCTTCAAAAGCGAAGTCATAAGTAACCCTAAGTAAATGGTTAGGATATATTCTCACCTGATAGCTGAGACTATCTTCTCCTTATTTGACTTGTTATTGAGCCTTGAAAAAACATACTTATGAGTACGTGCTCTTATTTTTGTACTTTCAGTTTCTCATAGAAAACATCATTGACTTTTTCTACTGTTCTTAAATGACAATTAGGAGCTGAAGGACCGTGGGTGAAGGTATGATACTGCTCTTCAGGGTTTTATACTCTGACCCTTTAGTTGCACTGACCTACATTGTCCTGAATGCACTAAGCTACTTCAGTGACTTTATATAAAGTTGCTGAAATTGGTGAAATTGCTCAAAATACTTGGTATTAATGGCAGCAGGTGCTTGAATGTTCAGGTTCTGAACTGTCTGGTTCTTAGAAACAAGCCCTAAATTATCTGGGCAAAGTATGGAGCTGTTAATGTGTGGTGGTTTCTTAGGCAAAAGCTGCCTTTTTTTCCCTCCATTAACTGTCAGCAATTTGTCACAAATGTTCCGCTTTTTACACACATGCATTCCCTTTGCACGAAGGAACATTGTGCAAATGAGACATAGTGGAGATAAACTCCTCAGGGAAAAGCTGTTTGGATCAGAAATGAAGTCGTGGTTCCTTATGGAGTCCCATATAGAGGAATATGTCTTCCTGTGATGTTCCTGCTTCCCAGGGTGAGGACAGACAGACATTGCTGTACGTTGTTCTTTAGAAGGCAGAGCAGAGGAAATTCTGGCACTTAGGTGCATGCTTTGCTAGTCCTACAAGAATCTTTCCTTCTGTTGTTTTTCCAGATGATTCTTGTCTCTTAGTCACAAACATCTTGTTGCAGATATTCTGCTTCTGGAATTCTTTGTCGTTGCTTTCATTTGTATAATTCAGACACATTGCTCTATTTCTGTTCTGTGACTGTATGGAAATAAGTCTTTGACTGAGGTTTCTGATACATTCTCTTTTGATTACAAATTTAAATTTACTCTTTGAAAGGATTTTTCACAATTTTCACAAATTTCAAATTTTGAAGAAAAAGCAGTTAAAATCAGCGGCAGGGGCTTGGTTTTGTTGGCTTTGAAAGCATCTCACTTTTCCAGACAGCTAAGCTTGTGACACGAGCCCATTTGCTGGGCAGTGGAGGGTGCCTGAGTGGAGAACAGACAGATGAGAGGGGTGAGACCGGTCCCGATGGCTGCCACACAGGGGCTCTGCATGGAATGTATCCTCTTTTTTCAATTGTGGGGAATGTAGACAAATTATAACCACAAGGTAGAAAGTTCTAGGTAAGAAAAATTAAGTGTGGTAATAATGTCACAGAAATTTTTATTTTTGTAACTTGCATCACTTACATCTCTGCTAACACGAAGGATTAGCTTTACAGTGCTGGGGACCAATGCTCCTCAGACTGGATTAATTCCGGTGGCCTGTGTCAGACGTCTCTTGGATGGACACACTTGACATTCAGGCAAATGAGATTCAGATCCCGTATCCGAATCCGTGTCATGTCTGGCACTGGCCATTCCCACCCTGCCCCGAGCTGGCACCTCTGTCTCGGATCAGTTGCTGGATGGGCAGCGCTTCATGTTTCCCCCTGACTAGAGATCAGCAGGTGCCAGTGGAGCCGATGTCGATCCGGTTTCCCCGAGTCAGCTGGCAGAGCACTGCTGGGCACCGGCTCCTCGTGGGTGCCATCCACTGGCCCCCCCCTGGCCTGGGGGGACAATACTTCAGAGGCAGGGTCTGCACCCTGCCTTACAGGCGCTGCCCTTAGAGGCTTCACTCCACCAAACAAAGCGTGGGGAGCAGCAAAGCTCCCCCTTTGCTGTTTTCACAATGAAAAGTTATAAATGAAGAAATTGCTGCAGTAAACAGCCGGGCTACTTTATTATTTATTTATATTTTTCTACAATACACCTGGGCATAACCTGAAACTTCTGTGGAAATCAACAAACCTTAGTCTTTTTTTTTTTCCCCTGCTTGGAAATACAGTGTACAGTGATCATCCAATTTTACTGTCTTTGCCTGGGGACCTCACAGAATGAATGCTGATGAAACAGTCAATTGATTAGAGACAAGCAGTCTTTCAAAAAGTCCTGAACAAAAGAACAGCTATTTCCCACATCTCTCACAAATATCAATTAATATTCTGTAGTGAGGATGATGTCTAAAGGGAATTAAGAAAAAAAAAAAAAAACCTTGAAACGAAAACATAATTTTTTACGCCAAATCTAAAATATATTTTACCCTTCTCCTGCTGCCTGTGACGTTACAGACTGTATTCTAATCCTAACAAACAGCCACCCAGGGGAATTTATGAAGGAATACCTGCAGGCTCTCTAATGGCACCATCTTAGAAGTTGTAGCAAGAAAGAACTGCCAACCTTAAAACTGAAAAGGTGTTGTCCTTTCTTAGTAGAGTCAGGCAAGCTAAATCCAAGCAGTAGGTAGCATCAGCAAGGATAATTGCCAACGTGTTATCTATATCATTAGATGTGAATATGTATTTCTGATGTAAAAGAGTTTTGTTTCCAAAAGATGATGTTAAAAAGGCCGCATCAGAGTTTTAAAACAATTAGTTTATGTACAAAAATGTGCATCTTATTAGGTTTCCCAGCCATGCTTCCTACAGCCTCATTATACAGCTGTAGATGCTGAAGCTGCCAGCGTGCTCCCTTCTCTGTGGGCTCCACAGAAGGCATTTTTCTCCCGTGCATAGCAAGCACCTTTCATTCTTCTGCAGTTACGCATTTGCATACAATATATTTTTCCCATTTCCCTCACGTGATAAAAAGTCCTTAAAATGACACATGAGCCATCTCAAAACATTGCTGTGTTACATGTGGTAGAATATTCAGTTGTTTAGAGATTTTGACTCATACACTTACTGCATGATATTAACATTTTTTAAAGATTTCGTTAACCGTTTAAACTGCTCTAAAAGTTGCATTAAGAAATATGTAATACTTGCAAGAAACAACTCGGATTCCACTTCTGCTTATGGAGCTAAACCTGACTTGGTAAATTAGAGGTGTATGAAAAGATTATTTTCTTGTTGGAAACAGGAAACAGTTTCTAGCATTTTCCTGCATGGCACTTCCTAATTTATTGTAGTGGTTATTTCCTACTGTTAACCAAGCTGCTCCTATTTTATTCTTTCAGATCACTTATTAAACCAGATTTTTCAGGTGTTAAAACTTTTAGTTTAAATACTCGATTCTTTGGGGCAGTGACTGCTGCTTCCTGTAGGTCTGTAGAGTATTGGGTTCTCAAGTCGCTTTTGCTGTGCGTTTCAGTGACTTTACATATGATTCCATATGAAAAACAAATTAGCAAAACAAACAGTAGACTATTAGATTAGGTTTAGAGTATGAAATACATCAGTTGCTGTTTACTTCAGAAAGAAATTGTGTATATGAGTATATAAATGCACACAGGTGTTTGTATAAATTTATAGAAAATAATGTAAACCAAACCAAAAGTCTCTCAGATTTGTGCTTGCCCTATATGCTGGGGTGCCAGCTCACATGCTTGAAGTTCCTGGAGTGTTAGTGTTATAGACTGGTACAGCCTATTTGGAGTGCATTCACATAAGAAATGTTGATATGATACAATCATATGATTGAAATTTAAGCGTTTGCGTTAGCTGGCTAATTTAATTTGGATTCTTCTCTGGTCAACCGAGAAAGAAGGATCCCATGAGAGGACAATACTGCCTTTCTCCCCTAGACAGAGCAGAAAGCTGGTGAAACTAGGTATCTAGTTTATCTGGTTGAGCCTAAAACTGAGTTGTATGAATAACCCTCTTTTCCTTCTTCCTTACCTTAATCATCATAAACAAGATCATGGCAGCATCACAGTATTTCAGTACTTAGAGTCAAATAAATTACAACTGGGAAAGACAAATTACCCTATTAGTTAATCTTCCTGTCTTTCTAGGGTTTTCCCTTAGAATACATTATCTAGCATCCTGTGCAACAGAGTGAACTCTTCAGTGAGGAGGATTCTCTTATTTCCCTTGAGGAGCTATTCCTCCTTGTACAATTTCTCATTGTAAGGAAGCTTTTGTTGTTGTTTTTCTCCTTGCAGAAGATTAAGTGAAGTCTTGTATCTATCTGTGTATTTGTATGGTTCTCATCACATATCACATTACATCCCTAAAGTACACAAATTTTCTTTCTCATTTCTCCCTCTAGGAGTGGCTGTATACAGGATATACAGGATTCAACTTATAGATACAGTAGAATGCATTCTGGCCTTCCTGTCTCTCTAGCATGTCAAGCATAAGTTGCCCATTTTTCCTTTAGTGGAATATTCTGGACCATATTTCTACCCCTTTCCACTGCTTGGGATGTCATCTTCCATCTCCATTAATTTTTCGTCACTCCAAAGGGTCCACTGGGCACTGGGAAAGCTAATACTTTTTTGATTTTTTACATGCTTTCCTTCATGAGACACCTGTCATCTGGCCTCAAGGAAGTCCTTAAAACCCCTCCTAGTTCCTGATCCACAAATCAGGCTTTTAGAACTTTGGCAGTAATTATTAATAATAATACAAATACATTCAAGTACTGATGTAGAAGGTAGGAGTGAAATAGCGTCTGCTAAAGAATCCTAAACCACTCGTACACCGTGTGCACAGAGATGTGTGTGTATCTGCATCCACACCGAGCTATGCAATTTAAAATACTGATGATAACATTTCCTGTGTGTATTTTGCAGAGGCTAGCAAGTTCTGAAGTGCATTCCACAGATTTCTATTCCACATACGTTTTCTTTATTTGGCTAGTGTAATCGTTAATTCTGAGATTTTGCGTTTAGAAATGGTCTCCTATAGAATAATACAGGATGTTAAGGCTTAAAACTACGTTTTTGTATTTTAAAAAAATCAGCAACAATGAAAAACAAATAAGAGAAAGTTTCTTCAGCTTCTGAGGCAGTAATGATTTACATGTCAAGAAGTTATACAGGTCTTTATGAGATTATTGCAGTTTTATTCAATAAAAAATAGTTACCATGACAACAACTGTCATGCTACCTGAGAGATTATAGCAAAGAAGGACAGGGAAGAAAAGGCTTCATTTTGGAAAGAAGGCTCGTCTGACCTGCTGAATGCAGACAATGCCTTGCTTTGACCACTGCTGACTGCCGCTACTATCAGCCAAACTCCAAATAGAGCTGGAGGTTCTGAAGCACAGGGATCCTCTTAGAAAAACAAAACAGTTGGTAAATAAGCATAGGTCTTTTTTCATGCAAATATATACTCTTAATGCCCTGTCAGATTGGCAATCAGATCTGCTGAAGCTTTGGGAGGAGGAGGAGAGAAAGAGTGAGAGAGACCAAAGAGGGCATCAGTAAAGCAATGAAACCCAGAAGTCCTTGGGAAAATGATAAAAATGGTCCCATTGGGTTGCATTATGGTCACAGTTTTTTATTTTTTACCAACCATTACAATCTTTCAACAAAATGGTTGCTTCATTGAATATGGATTCATGTAAATTTCTGGTACCAACTATGCGTTACCTCCTCTACACCACACAAGTTTAATTTTTTATTTTTTACTTGTTTTCCAGTAGGCACACTTCACTGCCATACCAAAAAATTTGTTTTCCTTTTCCCTCTGGCAGCATATGCATTTTTCTTTCTGACTAATGTGCAGAATCTGTACCCTGACTTGCACATAAAAACACAGCCAGAACAACAGAAGAGCAGTAGCTGAGCACACACATCTTATTTTTATGAGGGCTTTTAATCTTAGTTTGCCAGCAAACACAGGCTTTTTACCTAGCTATATAAAGATACTTTTATTGTTAATTGTGTCTCTGATTGCTAGCCTGTTGCAAAGAGAAACTGGGAAACCTGACACTAACAGAGTAAAACAATCAGCAATGGTTAATGGCTAAATCACATTAGAAGTGTTCATTAATTAAAATCTCTTGAATCTCTTTGCAGTCCATA